>BJBW01001824.1:446-74403 GCA_004320125.1 Scolopax mira | reverse complement strand
GAGTGACATGCTCTAGCTCTGGGCAATCCTGCTTCAGCGGGGGAGTCGGACTAGATGATCTCTATGGTCCCTTCCAACTCTAAAAATTCAGTGAAATTCAGTGAAATATTTGATTATGAAAAACAACATTCTTTTACACAAATAATTCACTTTTGGTGAATATGCTGGAAACAGTCATTCTTGAAGGAATTATTTGTCTGCTGTAGAGTGTGCTAACAACTGGATGCAAGTCATCTTGATTACACAACAAAGTGATTATATTGTCAACTTTCCCCAAAGGCAAGCATTCCTCTGCTTTGTATATTATTTTCCATTTAGAGCAACACACATCTACCAGAACTACGTTTCGGGGTTCTGAGGTTCTCTTAGTGTGAACAGCTGGGGATTTTGAAAATGTTTCCCTCCCATAAATTTAAGTCCATAAACTTACCTTGAAGTTCTATAATAATGTAAACTGATTCATCTTTTGTTCCAAATTTTTCCATTTTTGAGAGGTGAAATAGTGGAACAGCTACACCTGACTGCAGCAGCTGACTGAGTTTCTTCATTTTGAAATTAGGAGCGATTAGGCATTTGTTCCAGTTTTCTATATAAATTGCAAAGATACATTTGCATCAATACAAACTTCATGTCAGCATATAATTCAAAGACAGAGTAGTATATGTTTGCCCCAGCTCGGTGTCGCTCTAAGTGACTCATTCTGGCCACATATGTATAGCTTGAGAGACAGTATTAAGCAATTTGTACTCATCTTACCTATATTCATGTAAAGGGGGTTTTAAATGAAAAATGAAGATCAATATATTAAAAAGTGGAACATGGAAATGTAAATGTTGCCTAGTCAGGCATGAAAGTGGTTTACCTGACTAAATTTTTCGCCTTGGATTAAGTCAGAGTAACTCAAAGAAAGTGCAGGACATAGTTGTAAGCCTGTTTCACCGAACCAGGTTGTTCTTTGAATGAATTCAGAAGGTGTTTTGTATTCACCAGGATGAAGTTCCTGAGTTGATTAAGATTTTCTAACAGCTTGTCAGGTGGAGCAAAAGGATGGCAGGCTTTTTAGTATGACTTTGAAATTAAGCAAACTTGATATCTATTTGTTCTCTTATTTACCTTTAGCCTTTATATATGGATATAATGCTAATTTTCATTTTAATCACAGTTGTTTTGCACATTTCAAAGCAATGCATTGAACAGCAAAAGACTGGATCCGCATAGGTGTGGTAATCCTGAAAATGGGGGACAATTAAATGCAACGTGTCCAGTCCCTTGATAATCCAGTGCTAAGAACCCAGCAGATCACAGGATGGCTCTCTTCTACACGGTACAGGTTAGCTTGGGAGGTGACAACTGAGGGCTTCAGGGAGATGAACCAACCAGTGGGTTCATCTACACTAGCATTTTTGTTGAGATCTAAAGCTCACTTTTGAAATTTCTTTCCCTCCTTACCACGCTTTAGTTACCACCACAATGTGTATGAACTCAATTACTTTCAGGTGAAACTAAAGCAAAAAATATGTTCCGGCAGGACACCTAAAGCACTGAAGCAACCCCTAGTGAGCATTCAAGTTGGGGAATGACATTAGATGTTGTCCAAAAGCTGACAACCATTTCCTAGGCGTGTCAATGTCAGATTCTCAGCAGTAACAGTTTTGGTCCACAGATCTTCTCTTTCTGGGCTGCTAGTGTAGACATAAATTAGGTCAGCTGGAGGACCTCCCTGGCATACCACAAGGAGTTGGGAGGGCATCTGACCTGAAGAGGTTTAAGAAGAGCCTGTACTTTAGCATGTATGGAATTCATTTTGGGGTTAGATATTTACTGAACATGGAAAAAATGCACTATTCCATCTATGTCTGTGTAATTTCCCAGCAATGATGGGTGCACTGGCAAACCCTTTTCTCAGCACTGTTTTGCTAGTATCATTAATGGTACTGAAGGCAAAATTAAGATGCTCTGACTTCATAAATTAATAGGTTGATTACTTACCCTCCCCAGTCTTTGTATTTTTAGCTCTGTTCAAAAATATGGGGATGAAATTAATTCTTGCCAAGTGGCAGGGGACAAAGTCAGTAGGGGGAAAATTAGTTCCAGCTTTTGACAAATGCATTGTAAGGAAGAATTATTTGCCTAATAAAACTATAACGATTACTTCACTTGCAGTAGAGTTTGACTTTAAGCATCTAGTGTGACTATGCCAGGAATGCAAGATCAGGTCTCCAAATGTATGTGCCGGAGTTTATAGACTACAGAAAACTGGATCTCAACATCACAGGGAAGTTACACCCGTATAATCCAAGGTGTAAAATGTCACACAGAAACTACTATGAAATGGCTTCAAATTTAAGTTAACACATCCCTCTTCCACATGGTCTTGTAACAAAGTCTCTAGTCTTCTACAATAGGTACAGTTTCTTATTACATTCTATGGGAGTTTTTTAAAAACTATAAGAGGTTATTTTAAGTTCTGTGGAACCGTTCCTTTCAGGAGCATGTGGGTGCGATTACTGCATGAGCTCTGAGGCTGCTCGTTCTTAGACTGAAAAATTGAGCTTTGTTGCAGGTCTTTGCTCTCACAAAGAGAGTTTAACCTACAGAATCTCACAGGATAAGAAATGTTTTATCATTGTGGAAGGTTTTTTTTGTTCCCTTGTCCTTACCCTTCTTAAGTTTTCAATCTAACTGCCTGTGTTGGTAAGACTAAATTGTCTGGTGAGAGGGAAACAGTAGCTATTAACCCATTTTAGATTTATTTAGACTTGTGCATGTCTGTGTTGGAAACAAGCTGGTGAAATAAGGACTAAATGAAATCATCAGAAAGTGGCCACTGAAGGGTATAGTATATTGCATAGTTATCGCTGGATATTTGTTAACTGTAATGATGTTTCAAGAAGGACCCTTTAGGAATCTGCGCTGCTGTACCCTACAGTATTCATTACCAGGTTGCACAATTTTTCCATCCCTCTGCAGAAGCCATCTGTTTGAATTGGATTGAGACATAAACCTACCAATATACAGAGAAATGGGCTAAAATTTAGGACCCTGGACCTGCAGTATATTTGGAAAAATGAAAATGAGGGCAGTTTGAGAAGGTTGCAGTACTCAAAATGCTCTTGAAAAAATAGAAGATTAAGGAGAGAGAAAACATACTACTTTCTAAGAAGACAGGTGTGGGGAAGATGAATAGATTATATAAACGTGGATGAAGAAAATAAATGGCCAGGCAGCTGTATGGCACATGGGAATCTGAGCAAGATGTTGAATCACATACTGAATGCATCAGCCTTTGAGACTGTGGAAACCTGGAAGGTTGGCGATGTGGTTTCCATGAAATATAGGTGGGAAGGACTCCACTTTAGCCACTGCTGGTGAGACATGGTAGTGTGTGCTGCTCAGTTTGGAGCATTGTGCTTTAAGAGAAATACATGCAGATTGGTGAAAATCCAAAGGAAAAACTAGTAGAAACTGTGAATATTAGTAATGTGACTAGGAAGAAAGGGCTGAGTTTGAGCAAATTCATATGAGAAACCCTTGCATGAAGAGTAGAGACCTCTCATTCTTCACAACCTCTAGGAGAGGGGCAAAAACCAGCTTCTTGTATGAGTTGGGTAAGAGGAAAAACTTAGAAACTTGATATGGTGACAACACTGGAACAGGCACCTCAGTCAGCTGAGTAATAGCTGTCCCTAGAAATTAAGAACAGGGCAGACATGCCCTGTGTACTTGGAGATGGTGTACTTGGAGAGAGACCATGCATGTTGGTTTAAGTGTACTTGGTGTACTTGGAGAGAGACAAGAGAGCTCATCCAACTCCCTTTCTCACTCTGTACATTCTTGGTTGTAAAAGGCTGCAAAATCACGTACGTATCTCTGGAGAGCAACCCTTTCCCTCTGGCATATTTGACCGCTGCTGTCTCGCACAAGTTCACATGGTGAGTTTTGTTCCAGTTGCCTCTTTGCTATTATGGGCTCTCTGATTTATCCCAGCCTCCTGGAGCTGGGAGGAACCAAGGTCAGTGGGGTAACAGTCTGAGAGGAACGCCTGAGGATGTTTGTGATGTGGAAGATGCTCTTTTGTAGGTATCACTTTTTCTGAGACCTGTGCTCAGGGCCTTAGAAACCAAGTGGCCCTGTCGTAGCCGGCTGTCCTAATTGACTCCTTTTCCTAAGGTCCTCTGAGGGCACACAGCCATATTTGTCATTTGTCCATCAAAGTCACAAGTCTCTCCATCAATCACCCCACAATGTTCCCCCTCTAGAAGCCTCTCAGATGCTCCTGTCCCTCTTTGCTCCATGAAATGTAGCTGCTACAACCATTAAGCTCCCACTTTCCACAGTCTCTGAAAAAGGAGTGCTTCCTTGGCATGCACAAAGTTGTTGGTATCATGGTAAAAATGCAAAGTGTATACCTCCATTGCACTTAGTAAAATATGTAATATCTATGCAGCACTGTTATTGATGAAGAGATGCTAAGTACGTGATGTTTCTGTATCATGTAACGTAGATGCTTCTTATATACCTTATTTTGCATCTGACATTTTGACAAAAATGCCAATTGCTTTTTATTTTTCTCAATTATACTGACTTTTCAGAGTCTGAGCATAGTTTGGTTTAATTCTTGCCTTAGTTTTGCTAAAAACCTCAGTGGTGACAGCAGATCAACATGAAGGATCCCGTTTAATTGTCAGATAAGAATCTGAAGTTTGATTGATACTTAGCAAAATTTTCCATTTTAATTTTGTTAACTTGAGGAGCTCAGGATAGGATTCACTTTAAAAAGGGCATATCCACAATACCATAGTGGAAGGTGAGATTGAATGGAGTCACACTTTAAGCATGGAAAATGGTTCAATCTTAAAAAGTCCATGCTGGGATCTGGACATCAAGTGTCCTGTGTTAAGAGGCCATTGCTGGACTAATGAAAATACCAGCACCAGAACCATTCTCTGGTTCTGAAATCGGAGACTGCATACGGTTGTCAATGCCAGAAGGAACAGAGACTAGATCTCGATTTAAATCCTATATATTTAAAGGCTCTTTTTTCCCCAGATGTATGTATTAATTGGGAAGCAAACTGGGGAGGGGAAGGGGGGGGCATTCCTTTGAAATAAACCAGATTCCTAATGGAATAAGAAAACTCCCTCCAGTGCATTTTCTCCCTCTGTGTCAGCTTTTATAGTTCTGTTTCTGGCACGCATATTTTGAGATTTCTTTAACGATTGTTAAGAAATATTCTCTTACATCAACAAACAATTTTCAGAGCCGGAGGAAAGCTTTAATAAAAAGCATCTTGTGCAGTAGATTGGTAATGGGGAGGGAGAGGGGCAAAAGAGGTTGCAGGGAGGGAAGCACAGGGTTGCTCTGTAATTAGTTTTTTACTTTCTAAGGTCACCAAAACGTAAAGCTGCATTTCAGCCTTGTGAACAGTTGTGGGGTTTTTTCAGGAAAAGAAATGCCTGTATAGGGTGTGTGTGTGGACAGACGTGTAGTGAGAACTGCCATCAGTAACTCACTTGCACTTGCAGGGTTCCATTTATTAATGTCACGCTGCCATTCAGCTGCCCAGTCTCAGACTGACTCAAACTGTTATCTAGCACCCACTAAATGGTGAAGAACAAAATTTAAAGGAAGCCCTTAGAGGTTCAGATAGTGCTATAGGAAGCCCCTCCCAATAATACTTGAAAAGTCTGGAAAATGTACAGTAGACCAAGTGTTTTGCTGCAGCTTTAAATGCTAGCAAAAAGCTTTCCAAGTTTTTACTGGCAAAAAGCTCCTGGACTCACCTGCTATTTTTTTCTTTCCCCCTTAGGGGTATATGAGGAACAGTAAGCAGGAATACCTCTGTACAGAGTTCAGCTAAACTACCAGCAAAATTTCTGTCTGAGAGCATATTGCATTATGGGCTTAGCAGACCAGCAATGCTCTCTTGACTCTCTTGTTTAAACCTAATGACAACACAGCAGCCTTTTTCCAAAATACTTTGGGGTGGAGAGATGAGGTGCACATTTATGTATGTGTATGTGGCTGTCTGGAAGCCCATGCCCTGAAACACATCAAGTTTCACGTGACGCACCTTCAGGATGGAAGGTAAAGGATATACAGGATGCACATCTGGAACTGCTATACTAATGAGAGAATTAAGAGAGCACGAAGCAAGCACGGAGCATACCCATAAAGCAGAAGGTCAAACCTTTTTTAACTCTAGGTCTAAGTTAAAAAACACATTTTGGTAATTCATTACGCACTCAGGATGTCTAAGGTATTGATTATTCAGTGTGCCCAGGAGTGATGAAGGAATGCCACTTTCGATCCAAAAGGAATGGTGATTAGCCATATTAGCTTACTACTTTGATCCTCAGGGTAGGGAGAATTAAACCCTTTTCTTACTTATATAGGAATGGAAAGCAGGGAAGGATGTAACCCTGCAGAGGTTTTTCGGTGTTATCAGTAATAATTGACTAAAAATCTCTGTTTTCAAAATATGCTGGGAAATTGTCTTACAAGAGGGAAGCATTCCCACAGTACTAAAAATTGTTTATAGCAGATGTTAAAACCAGAAACTTTTTGCTTTTGATTGTAGTTCCACCTATTTTGCGGTGTTGAAACAAGCGTTTGTTCTATGGGGTTTATTTATATCATTTTGTTTTCCCTTTTTGTGCTGATTTGTGAAAAAAAAAAACCAAACAACAACCAACCAAACAAAAAGCCCAAAGCAAATGAAAAATTAAGATGAGAGAAATTCACAATGCCAAATACATATAGTAGTCAAAGATACATCTAGTACTTGCAGAAATGTGTGTTCTTTTATATTAGAATCATGCTCTTAAAATCTCAAGAAAAGAGCAAAAACTAAAGGCCCCAAGTCTGCCACATCTTCTGCATGTTTAAGTTGGGTTTGGTGGTAATGTGAGGGAGGTCAAACATATGGTAAATCCTTGCAAAAGTTAATCTAGGGGACTGTTGCCTGAGTGGTCTGTGGAGTCAGTGCTTGTCTGCAGGAGCCTGGCTGCTGCTGGTGTTTTGGTTTTTTTTCTCTTCCAGCTGTAAATCTCATTTTTAAAATACTGGAGTATACCAGACACTTTCCAAATAGCACTCCTCGATGCAATTATTTGCAATAGCTGCCAGGGGGGGTATTAGGAGGTCTCAAAGGGGAGCAGAGTGTCTGCAAAACTCACCCTCTGTTAAGATACAGTTCTTGCTCAGAAATACACAAATCCTTGGATTAGGTCCATGTAGCCATAGCATAGACTCTAGAAGCCTTTTTTTTTCCTGTTTTCTAAAACTTGGTACTTCAGCAAGCAACAGGAAAAAAAAGGCTTCTAGAGTCTCTAAAACAAGATAGAGAAGAGGAAGAGGGAAGGAGCTGGGTAGTGTAGGTTCTTCCTTGACAGTGTGAAATGATGATTTTGATCTCTCTTCAGCCGAACTAGATGATCTTGGGCAAGCTGCTGGATTTTGTGCCTTGCGTTCTTCACCTGAACAGTTGTGCCTCTCTCCCTTGCAGACGCGCTGTGACAATGCAGGCCTGTGATTGCTGCTGTTGTAGCTAATGAGATCAGAGCAGGTCTGTGCTGGGCTAAGTAAAGGCTTGATGAGGAAATGGATGTGCAATACAGCGATCAAATTAATCTAAAATGTACTTAATTTTAAAAGTCTGCTTAAACCCAGATTTGGGCAGGTTTGTTGAATGTATTTCTGACTGAACCAGAGATGGAAGGAGTGTGCTCAGCTGTAGCATTCAGCTCTCATACATTGGTTGCGCCTTGTGTAGCGTACTGCTGACATATCTCAAGGTCTCAAATGCCCATGGCATTTGCTTGACTTTCAAAATTTTATAGTTGTCTTCCAGTCTTTTATTTGCTTTATTTGGAGAGCTGGGAGCAGGACTGGAAATGACTCCCAGCACAGAGGGAAAACAGTTGAAACAATCTTAGAGCAAAAGCAACCTTTCCGAGTAGCAGAGGCTCTTTGGTTTTGTACCTGCTTGTTGCCAGTAAAGTGAAATAAAGAAGGTGAAGAAGCAGCAAATTGTATTGTGCTGAATTTTTTGGGTTGACAGCTCGTGACAATTAACACTAGGGAAAAAGACTTTGTAAGTATTGCACAACAGCTCTGTAGCAAATTTCCAGGCATGGTGCTTCTTCACTACTTAGTTTTCTGGGCCTGCGTTTTCAAATCAAACTGAAGTTCACTTTAGTCCATTGGAAAGCAGTGCTTTTTGCATGCGCATGAAAAGGCACCACCAACCCCCCCTTCTAGAACTAGTCACTGGGCTCCTGGTTAAACTGTTGAGTCCCAGATTGCATAAATGAACGAACTTTTTTGATGATACAATGAAAATAAGCGTGCAGAGTTGTGCTTTTCCCATCTGTCCAGGTCTGGTGAATGAAGAAGCATTGGCCTTGTGAGCTCTTCTTTGGCCTCCCACTGAAGAGAGGCCAAGGACCACAGTATTCCTCCCCTAACAGCTCAGGGCTGCATAGGTAGTGCCAAATTTATTGGCAGTTACTCTCAGTCAAAAAAGCCTCTGACTCAAATGTACTCATTTCTTGCAGTGCTTGGTCAAGAGTATAAAGAATTTAAATCCCTGGACTTACCCACTGCTGTTTCCCCCTCATTACAGGTCTCTGACCCTCCTCTGCTAGTGTAGCTTTGACAGCCCACCTGAGAGTGCATCTTTGTCATGTGCCCAGCACTGAGGTGAACTGGTTCCAGAGTCTATCTGAGATAGGTTTTAGAACATGTGTTTTCTCACTCTTACTGGTAAAAACGGCCCATCATACTCTGTTAACAAACGAGCTGTCAGGGTGCTGTGCTGTGCAGAGAGCTCTGTATCCACCCCCCACTTACTGAAATTGTGCCTTTTGTCTTCCAGACTCCGACCTGAGCATGCGGACGCTCAGCACACCCAGTCCAGCATTAATATTCCCACCAAATTCCCCTGGTTTCCAGAATGGCAGGGGCTCGTCGACGTCTTCGTCCTCAGTCACTGGGGAAACCGTTGCCATGGTCCACTCGCCGCCGCCAACCCGTCTCACTCATCCTCTCATCCGGCTGGCGTCCAAGCACCAGAAGGAGCAGGCCAACATAGACCGGCTGCCCGACCACTCCATGATCCAAATCTTCTCCTTCCTGCCCACCAACCAGCTGTGCCGCTGCACCCGCGTGTGCCGCCGCTGGTATAACCTTGCCTGGGACCCCCGGCTTTGGAGGACTATTCGCCTGACCGGCGAGACAATCAACGTAGACAGGGCTCTTAAAGTGCTGACCCGGAGGCTTTGTCAGGATACACCCAACGTATGTCTCATGTTGGAGACGGTAATTGTTAGTGGCTGCAGGCGGCTCACAGACAGAGGACTCTACACCATTGCCCAGTGCTGTCCAGAACTGAGGAGGCTGGAGGTGTCCGGCTGTTACAACATCTCCAATGAGGCGGTCTTTGATGTCGTGTCACTGTGCCCCAACTTGGAACACCTGGATGTGTCAGGTAACAGGAAATACTTAAATATGGGTACCTCAGAGTCTAAAAGCCTCATACTTGTCAAACCCCTGGCTCCTGTCGTGGTTTCACGTGACCTGGCAACTAAGCACTACACAGCTGCTCACTCGCTCCCCCACAGGAGGGGGAACCACAGTCCCATCAGGGTTATACCTGCTGCAGCATAGACTAAATCCATAGCCACAGGTGCTTTGAGGTGCATCTCTTCCAGCATGGCCTTGTCCATGGGTCACAATGCCTTCAGAGATATACCCACAGCCACAGTCCCTTCATAAGTAAACCTGCTCCAACATTGCCTTACCCGTGGCTGCAGGGTGGTGGTGATTCCCTTTTCTGTGTTGTCTTTCAAAGTAGGAATGTCAGTCTCCTAACATGATACTCATGAGACAGGCACCGCTAGAATCTCAGTGCCACAGATGCCAGTAGCACCTCTTGAGTGGCCAGGCCTCCTCTGACGGAGGCAAGCTAGCTCGGATGGCCCATTCAAATAACGCAAGGACTGTTTAGAGATTTTTGCATAAAGCACCCTTATAAGGGCCTGCCTTGCAGGCTTCACAGCATCATATAGCGAAGGTGAGCTACTACAGCAAAATTTATCTTTTATCTCTATATCATTTATAAGTAGATGATACATATATAATGTGTATATATATATATATACATAATCTCATGAACGACTTGAGGAGCTCAGAAGCAGTGCTAGACTTTTTTTGTGGGTATAAATATCAACTGTTTCCATTGCTATTTTAGCCAGGTTTTAACCAGACTTAGCTAGCTTGGACTTTTTTTTTTTTTTTTTCCCAAATAGCGCATGTATTTGCTTAATGGCTTTCTGTTTTTCATTTCACCCAGTTGCAATGTATCACTGAAGCTGTTGAGATCAGCAAAATTTTTCTCCCAGACCTGCTTTGGGGAAGCAAGATATTTTTACCCAAAATCAGCCACACAAAATTTCCTCTCTGCAAACAGATTGACACTTAATTAAAAGGATGCAGCCAAGTAAAGCACTGAAGTAAATTTGATGTTCAATACTTATTTTGTGATCTCACCTGATTATTAGTCTAATGTTGGTATTAATCAGCTGGACCAGGCTTGCCTTTGCAGAGGTACTGATGGCTGCACAACAAGCGGGACAAAGTGGGGATAGGAAGCAGTGCTGTGGAGTCACTGGTACCTAGATAAACTGATTTTTCCAAGCCTGACTATCTAGTCTATACATGGATTTGCATTCTTTTTCCTGCTGCTTCTTTTTTTAAACTATTTTACCCTGTCTTTCACCTCGTATTTCCTAGTATGGCAGAATGTCATGGATGGCATAAAAAAAATAGCAACAAATCATAATTATTAACTTTTTGTACTTACTGTCTGAAATCATCAGATGATAGGGGTTCTCCATGGGAGTCCTGTCCCATGGAGTCTATTCACAGTGACCATTCACATGGATTACTTATTGTCAGTCCATACTGACGTTAGCTCTGGATTGCTAATAATACATTCAGGTTGAAGCATCTCCAACACCAGGAGAAAATGTATGTGTGATTCAGAACTAGACCTACATATCAGTTGAAGGCTGGCTGTATTGCAGGCGCATTAATGGTTTTCTTACTAGGTCCACTAGGGTGGTATGAAGAGTTTAGTGGCTTGAGTATCCTGGGCCTAGAGAGCTGAGAGTGAACTGTGTTGGCACATCAGTTTGTTAGCTGACACACGGAGTGTACTTGGGGACTTTCCTCATAAGGAAGTGGCTGAAAATGCTTTGGACTACAGCTTCTACTGATAGACATGGTATAAACCAAAGGTAACTTTTTCAAAAGCAGGGAAAATGAAGAGGTGACACCAGGTCTTGAAATATGTTATTTTGGGGTCTGTCTTCATTTGTGGTTTTCCCAAGTCTGTTACTCTCAGATCTAGAAGCTCATGTCTGTACCTAAGAGCTCATCAGTTTGGCTCAAAGTGTGTAGGAGGTGAGTAAAGCTTAGAGTGAACGTGAGTAAAGTTTAAGAGACATTGAGATGTGATGTTGGGGATATGGTGTAGGGAAGAACTTTGTAGAGTAGGGTTGATAGTTGGACTCGATGATCCCAAGGGTCTTTTCCAACCTGAATGATTCTATGATTCTGTAAAATACCTCCTTGAAAATACCTCCTTGTCCTCCTTGAATTTTGTCTCATCAGTGGAACAGGAAAGTTATTTTAATCTCACACTTTTCAAAGTTATCCTTCCTTTTTGGAGCAGGTGAGGGAAAAAACCTGGTTTTGAACATTCGCAAAAGTCAGGGTGTTTTGGTTCATACTTGGCTTTTGCTGCATGTGCCTGGATATGAATTGAAGATAATTGATCTCTAGGGTCTTGTTTTTAGCACACTTTTTTCGTTCTGATGTGGGTAATTTTGGAGGATGTTTCAGAGGCAGGATTCCATTTTACCCTCCTTCTGTCTGGCTGAAATAAAATATGTAAATATGTTATAATGGTTTTTACTTCTTGTTTGTGGATCCTGGGTTTTTGAGGAGTGGCTGCACAGTTTGTCGGGATATGTAATGATTATTTGTGAGTCACTTCACTATTCATGTATTTCAGCTGCCATGCTGTCCTTGGTGGTGTGTGCAGAAGGAGGGGAAACGAATCCATCTCAGCAAATTGAATGCAGCCTGCTAGGGCTAGAAGTGGCCTCAGTTGTGGCAAAGCCCCCAGTGCTGAATACAGCACAGCAAAGGCCTCAAATGAAGTCTCGCCTATCTTCATAGTATGTGTGCCAAGGATTGCATGCACCTCTCACGATTTGGCTCCTGTGGAGGCTGCTGCTTGTGTAAGGCAGAACCTCATCCTTTAAAAACCGTCAGTTATCCACAGGAACTGGTTTAAGCCTGCCAGTGATGTCCCATTCATTTCTCCCTTGCTGGAAGGGCAGGACATCCCTCTGTAAACATATCGGTCTTCAGTGAGAAACAGCTTCTCTTGGAGTCTTACCAAAGAGGCATCTCCACTCAGTAACAAATTGCAGAATTGACAAGGAAGGGGCATCTTACAGCACAAGGAAAAGGTAGTTCTAGAAAGTATTATGTGAAGAGAAATGGATTTAGGGGAAAGAAAGTATAATTGTTTCGATGGACAACACCCCAAGGACTGGAGCAAGAGAAAGCCTTGGCTGAGCAAATGGTTTGCCGTTGGGCAGATTCAAATTGTAAAGCATCGCCTTGTTCTCTCTCTCTGCATGTTTTCTATAGGAATGAATTTTCTTGCTCTCATGCTTTCTCACCTCTTTCCATTTCTCAAACAGAAGGGGTGATTCCTGGGCTTACAAAGTAAACAGGAAAAGCAGTTCACAGATCTGTAGCTGTAAGTCTTTGTCTTCAAAGTGCAGGGGCACAGATTTTCATTAGTCTGCATTGTGGTATGACGGCAAGTGCTGAAAGCACTGGCTGAGCCCTGGCTCAGACTGTGCCATGAGTACTTATGCAGCTCCCTCTTACTGCCCTTTGTGTACTAAGTGTTTAAATAGAAGGGAAGACATGGGAGGCCAGGAAGAAAAAAAAAAAAGACACCACTTATTTTCATATCTGAGGGCCTTATGAAAAGGATTCCAGGAATAAGGTTTCAGTCAGCAATTTTGTTTGCTGTACAGACTCTCCCTGGACTTGTCTGAAATGAGGCTACACTCTATACCCTTGGAAAAATTCTGGACTAAATTGAGGAAGTCTTACATGAGAAGATCTTTTCTGTAATCAAGTCCAAGGAGTAGTTAGGAGGACAAGGCTCAAGCAATTTGCAGGACTGAAGTGGTTCACTATTTTGGTTTTATACTGAACAAGAAAGGTGGGGTACGTATGCCGGAGGATAATGTTTTACTTGTAGCTAGTTAATTAAAATCCAGTTCACAGTTGTACATCCAGTTGAATCCCTCTCCCCCTTGGATGGTTACTTGGCAGCAATAACATAGCAAAATTTGTAATGTCAAAACCAGACATTCATATTAACTTTCAGAGTTTTCCACAATGTAAGTTCTGTCACTCTCAGCATCCACTTTGTGGGCAAATCTGAGATATCTCTAGAAGTTGGTTGAACTTGACTGCAAGTTATTATCTAACATGCTAGCCAACTTTTTTTTTTTTAATCTGTTTGGAAGTTTCTCCTCCCTTTTAAAAATCAGTTATACTTACTTTATGGAAAATCCTGCTACAAGAGCTTTGTTTTTACATTTTTTATTATTTAGGACAGCAAAATTGTTACAGACCCGGGAACCTGTCATTTTGCCTAAAAATCATGCAGTTCTGTATCAACATGGACTCTTTTCTGGTGAAACCTTTTTTAATACCCTTCCCATGAAATATCTTACAGTGTAGTCAAAGTAACTAGACAAGATGATGCTTAGCTTGTCAAAACAGTGATCACACACTTATGTACAATGACTCCAACCCTGCTGTGAGACTCCTGACCCATTCACTTTCTAATTGCAGTCATTAAATCATTCCCCTTTGAGGATGCTCAGCAGATGGAACATTTTCCCAAGCCTTGTCGACCTTTCCTTCCCACTTAGCCAGATTTTAAAATCGAGTTCTGGTCAGCATGTGAAATATCCAGACTGATTCCTTCATCCAGCAACCTCCTCAGGCAAACGCAATAGTGAGAGCTACATCATGTCCAGCAGAACTCTGCCTCGGTGACAGCTTCCTCTGGAGAAACCCAGCTCAAGGATGGGGACTTCTGTGGTGTATTTTGTATCACCTACTCCAAAGAATGTATTAGAGGTGAAATTTTTACAACGTTAGTATTGTACTGCTTCTTTTTAGAAAAATCAGTTTGCACTACTGAACGTGTATATAGTATTTCTTTGAAGGCAAACACCTTTCCAAAGATTGCACCACAACATAGCCACATCTGCAGCGCAGTCCGAGGAGGAAATAGCAGCATTCAGTTTTAAGATGTTCCTTGTTGAACAACAAGGAACCCAGGGCTTCTGCATAACCTGTGGACAATTGCCCCATTTCATTTTGTGAGGCCCAAGGTAAAATTTGCGTCTATTCAAATAAATTTTAAGCCTAAATTAAAAAGTCCAGCTACAGATTCAAATGATGTGTATAGAAATCTAATCGCAGGTGGCAAACTGTTTCAAGTCCATATCTCATGCTTCTTATAGCATTTGTGTGAACCCACTGGGTTCTCTCAAGGGATTTCTTTTTCTTTTTAAGAACTGAAGCAAATTCATTCCTTCCACCAAGCCTCTGAATGAGAACCTGTTGTATCAAGTGATATGGATTTGGGTCATTCAAGTTTTTGAGGTGATCTCTGTACATTTTCATGCTTTTTACTTTTTGACTACAAGATTTGTGCAGCAATTTGGATACGCAGAGCTCTAAGGTCATCATCCTAATGTTTCTGTCTTTTCACAGGTCACTTCATCTCCCTTGGCCAATGTTTCAGCAATACAGAAAAGCTCCTCTTATCCCTACCTGAGGGGATGTCTTTAGGCATAAACTGCAAAATTTCTCTGAGTAGACATTTATGTCTAAAATTGTTGGGCCTTGGTCACTAGCAGATAGATGCTTCCTTCTTCCTTGCAGCTGTGTCTGTCTGTGCTGGTGCAATGTCCCCGACCGAACTTGGTACAGATAAGAATTTCCCTTCAGAGCCTGAGACTGCCAGTGCTGCAGAAACAGCACTTTCCAAAAAAAAAAAAAGCTTTCATCCATCACGAGGCACAGAGTGGAGGTTAAAAATGGGGGAAGTGTGTGGATGTGTTTTTCCCTTTAATCTAGCTCTTTATCTTTCCTTGCAGGGTCTGGTGTTTCTCCTCTAGCCTAGTTACCTCCATTCATGGCCACACTTTCTCACTTGAAACACTCCTTTTCTGTGTCTGTCTGTGTCCTCTCATGCCCTTACCAGTCTGTTGGCTCCTGATGACTCTCCCCATTCTCTCTAGGATACCTGAATCTCCACCCTTCTGTAAACACATAGTCTTCCCACAGTTTTGCATCCTTCCCGCATTTCAGGCTTGGGGCTGGATTCACATCTGTTCCTCGAATGCTTTTTTTTTTTTTTGGAGGGTGGGTGGGGTTTGTCTTTTTTATAATGGGGTTGGATGGTGAAAGAGCCTCTGATGTTGGTTTGCAAACTCAGCCAGTCAGCAATGAGACTGCTTCTGATCAAAAGGCTGTGTGGGTTGTCATGTAGTACCATTTACCAATATAAACCAATGGGTTTATATTGCAGTAACAGACCCTAGACTGTCCCTAGATAAACCCAGGACCATCGTTTTACCTTGGGGATATGGACAAAATCGGTCTGTTGCTTTGCTGGTGCTCAAAGCAACCTCTTTGACTCCAGCGGAGTTTATTATTTTCTCTGATGTAGGGAGACATCACAGCCAATCCAGGCTAGTTAATGGGGATGATTCTGCTCTTGCAACGTGACAGTATCTCCATCGCATCCAGCACACCATTTCCTGCCCCCGTTTCTGGTCCTGCTGTGTGGTTTGTTTAACTTTGCTGTGGTTTTCCGCTTAGGCTGCTCCAAAGTAACATGCATCAGTCTGACCCGCGAAGCCTCCATCAAGCTGTCTCCCTTGCACGGCAAGCAAATCTCCATCCGCTACTTGGACATGACGGACTGCTTCGTCCTGGAGGACGAAGGGCTGCACACCATCGCCGCTCACTGCACTCAGCTGACCCACCTCTACCTGCGCCGCTGCGTCCGCA
The DNA here is from genome assembly GCA_004320125.1 of Scolopax mira. Lineage (NCBI taxonomy): Eukaryota > Metazoa > Chordata > Aves > Charadriiformes > Scolopacidae > Scolopax > Scolopax mira. The sequence goes on along the minus strand of BJBW01001824.1, from coordinate 58,209 downwards.
TCACCGACGAGGGTCTCCGCTACCTGATGATTTACTGCACCTCCATCAAGGAGCTGAGCGTGAGCGACTGTCGCTTTGTCAGTGACTTCGGCCTGCGGGAGATCGCCAAGCTGGAGTCGCGCCTCCGGTACCTCAGCATCGCCCACTGCGGCCGCATCACGGACGTGGGCGTCCGTTACATCGCCAAGTACTGCAGCAAGCTGCGCTACCTCAACGCGCGGGGCTGCGAGGGCATCACGGACCACGGCGTGGAGTACCTCGCCAAAAATTGCACAAAACTCAAATCGCTAGATATCGGCAAGTGCCCCCTGGTCTCAGACACCGGCCTGGAGTTTCTAGCCCTCAACTGCTTCAACCTGAAGCGCCTGAGCCTGAAGTCGTGTGAGAGCATCACTGGGCAGGGCCTGCAGATTGTTGCTGCCAACTGTTTTGACCTGCAGATGCTGAACGTGCAGGACTGCGATGTCTCTGTGGATGCCCTGCGATTTGTGAAACGGCATTGCAAGCGCTGTATTATAGAGCACACCAACCCTGCCTTCTTCTGAAAGGACACCCCCACCTGTCGTTACAATGCAGTATGAAAAACACTGTTGTATAAACACACGCTCCCACATTCAGTAATGCTGTCTTTTCTATAGCTCACGGGAGTCAGCTTTTCTTCTATGTTGTGTGTGAGGGGGAGGTTCTAGAGGACTATTCCGTTTGCTTTTTTGTATGATCACTTTTTAAGGTGCAGTGGGGTCTCTGTGGAGAGGCTACCTTAATGCAAAAGCAATGAGTGCTCAGCATCCCTGCTGGGATGCCATTTCCATAGCAGCCGTGATCTCGTCCCAGGCTACAGTAGCTACCTCCAAAGGAAATAGCACATAATCCCTCCTTTGGACATGCTACTAAGCTGTGTCAAATACATCTGAATTCCAGCTGTGCTCGTGAAGCTGACTATGCAATATGTGTCTGTGTTACCCAACTTCTTCCAATACGGCTGATAAAGCATCCCCTCGTCTCCAAGTAGTTTCTCTTTGGTCGTCATCCATTGTAATCCCTCAGGAAATACTGGGTAACGTCCTTAAACATACTTGATCGATGCAGAACGAGACCTGCTGGCCATTGCTAAACACTCTGCTGAGTGAATCTGGAGATTGTGCCTGTATATGGATTCTCCTGGAAAGCCCACCTCCAGGTCACTCATGCATCATCACTCCTTGCCTTCGTTTCCAAATCTGCTCTCTCCTGCATGTGTAGTACCACTCTCTAGTAGCAGATAGGGACTTCTGGGTCTGGTAAGTGGTGGCATATTCACCCGAGTGAAGGAAAACAGGTGAGATATTGGTGGCCTGGCAAAGGGGAAAGCCAACAAATCAGCCTGAGAAGCTACTGTAATTCTGCAACAGGCTGACGTAGCACTGTAGTACACCGGGAACTCCCTGGGGCGTTGTGACACAGCTTGCATGGGGCAGTCCCAGTTGCTGTGCTGCCCTGCTTTCACCAAGCAGTCTGTCTTTGTTCCTTCAGTGTATCTCTGCAGCAGCTGTGGCACCAGTGCAGGCGACACCCCCTGAGCAAACCAGGCACGTGCGTTGAGGTAAATTCAGTATGTGCCTTCATACACATAGAAACCCAACCCTTTTCTGTGGCCTTCCAGTTCAAAGGAAAGATGGCTGATCTTGAGACTTCAAAGAGGCGAGCCTGATGTTAGATAACACCCCTGGGGACAGAGTGTTATTCACATTAGATTTAGATTTTGTGAAACCGTGTCTGTGTGTGTTCCCTTTGGCTGGAGAAACAGTGTCTGTTTAACACAGAATTAAAATGGCAGCCTTGCCCTGTTGACCCTGGGAGCCCCTTGTACTCTCATGGTCACTCTTGGTCGTGCAAGAGCAAGAGTGGTGTGGTGGTTCCCCAGTCTCATTGCCTCCTTCCCCAGAGCATTCCATGGTTACTCTCTTCACAATTTTCTGGCAGCTGTTTCTCTGCCTTTTCACATGTAATGCTCAGATCTGAAAGCCAGACACGTTAGGGGTGATGATATTTTCAGGCAGCCCCCCTGCGCCTGACTGACAGGTGAATTCATACGTTCAGCTCAAACGCTATAAATGTCTCAGTAGAGAACATAAGAAGGGAAGCACCGTGTCTGGTTTTCATAAGCAGTAGTTCCATCATCTCCAGACAACACTAATAAAATTGTTGATATGAAGTGAAAATCCATATGCTCGAGAAAAATACGTAACTGCCAAGGAAATACTTGTAGCAATGCTCTCTCAAATTACAAAAAAGCAATGGTTTGGGCATGTCCCTGCAGAGGGAACTTGTCCTACTGCTACAAAAAGTCCTGTAACTTATGTATGTTCATCCACTTTTGAGTTTCTTAACATACAGGATGTCATCAGCCCTGATTTATAAATCAGATTGTACTAAAGCAAAGAGGGCCATGGAAAATGAAATTGTCATTGCTACTATCACTGGTCAGTGACTAATAGGGGATCATACCATCCTTTGGCCAGTTAATATCACTTTGGTTTTCCTTTCTGTAGTTCTAAAATTAGAGATTCTTCCCCAGCAAGTAGTACAGTATATTTTATTCAAGCCAGCTATACTCTCTGTTTATCCTTTATCTCAAAATGGCCCAGATGATAGTTAAATGTTAAGCCCATTCCTGAGGATGGTGGGATTTTGAGCCATTTGCACTCATTAAATATAAGACCTCATTAGTAACATTTAACTGTTTATTAAAAAAAAAAAAAAAGCTACTTTTCTGGCTATGCTAAATTGAGTGAATAGTGCTACATGGTTTTTAAGGTTTCTAATGTTTAAATTGGCCTGTACTGTACAAATCTCACTATAAAGCCTTAATTTGCTACCAAGAAATAAAGCAGTATATTGGTAACTGATAAGTGTGCATCATCATTTGCACTAACGGATTAACTCTGGTGAAAAAGAAAAGATTAAATACTTGGAAAACTTCTCTTGGAAAGTAGGTAGGTGAATGAGCACATCAGCACATCAGGTAGGTGGATTAAAAAAGGAAAAAAATATATCTGTTATAGATTACGATCTTGCCTATCTCTCTCTTTAAAATTTTATTTTCCTCATGTGGTTCTTCTTGACGCTGAAACATAATAAGTAACTGGAAGTGTAAGTAACACTAAAAATAGTATATAAAAAGCACATGTATAAAAAGTTCAGGAGGGCCTCTGCATTGGTTTAAAGGCAAGGTAATATATTTGATGTGAAAAGTAAAATGGAATGACCGAAAGGGTAGAGTGCTTACTAGTGCAGCATTTCCTTCTAAATGCTCTAAAAAAACCATGCTCGGGGGGAGGGAACTAGTGCAAAACAAATAAAGATGATTTTTGAAAGCCAAACATTTTTAAGTATGTAGTCTTACACAATCTGAGTTGGCACTCTGAGACTGCTACTTATTTCAAGAAAATTTGAATTTAACTTATTGATACGGCTTGCCTGTTTTGACTTTTAACCTTTTTCCTACATCTACCTGCAAAATGACACAAACAGAAAAGAAAGTGAGGTGAGTTTGCTGGAGAGGCTGCGGCATGTGAGTGACGTGTCTTCCTGCCATTTTGGGGTTGGCAAAGGCTGTAAATTTCCTGAGTGAAAACATTGTTGATTCTTGAACCGTAAAATTCAAAAGCTCAGGCACCGGGGCTTCTGCTCTGCACTAGCATGTGGTGATCTCATCAAAGAAAGCAGCGATGAATCACATCAGTGGGGCTGGCGTGGTGTTTATGCTTTGGACTAACTTGTGTCCTGTCGAGAGAGGTCTCTTAGAAAAGTCGCGTCTAAACGACCGTGCGCTGTGATTAAAGCCAAAACTCTGTACCTTGATATTCATCCTTCTCATTCCCATTGGCTTTTGTAGAAAGTGGAAGTGTATTTCTCCTGTTAGCAGCACGAGATTGATGTGATGTGCAGTACTTTCTCCCTTTTTGATCTATGATCATCTGGCTTCCTACAAAATGCCAAACGGCTTCTGTTGGACGTCTCGGACTCAGAACCATGGTCCAGACGGTAACCTTCAGTAGTGGCTTACGTGGTTTCTGCAAACTCCTAGCCTTTGAACTGGAAAATTAAAAAGCTAGTAAAAGACCTAATTTTAGCACTAGGCTTGAAGCAGGTCCAAACTCTCATTAAAATGGAATACAGTGACCGTTTGGACTGCAGACTGGCTGCCCCACAGCTGCCGGTGTTAGTTTAAAGGGGATAAGTTATCTGATAGAGGTGGTGCACGGTTCCTCTTCCCCCAGCAGTCCCCAGGAAAGTAACCCGCCCTCGGATTTTTATAATTTTGTCAGTTTAGCTATTCGTGCTGAAACTTCCCATGCTGGGCTTTGAAAATGTTAGTTGAAATGGTTCATCTGGTTCTGTAAATAAAGCTAGGAGGAAATGTCATTTTGCTCATGTTAAACTCCTGATGACCTTTCCTTTGAAAACGGTTCATTGCTCTCCATCTCCTCTAAGGCCTTCAGAGTAAAAGCGTGAGCTTTGCCAGGAGGTCATCTTTGGGACAAGGATGTGTCTTACTGATCTCTCAGTTAAAAATTCACCAAATTTAGCTGCATTACACGTCTTTGAACATCTCCAACTCCATGACTAGGGACAAGAGGGACACGCTCAGAATTTTTGGAGTTTATAGTCTGGCGCGGCTGAGATTTGGCAAAGCTAAGAGACTTTTATCACTCTGGCAGTGTGAAGAAGGAAATGACCTGAATTATATGGAAGCTGTCTAGAAAGTCAGGGCAGGGTTGAAAGATGGGGTTTTGAAAACTGGGGCAAGAAGAAGAGTGAAGGAATTTTACTGTGAAAGAGGGGCTGGGATTGAGATGAGAAGTGAAGAGATTGAATTATTTTCAGCAAAAAATCTGGGGTTGGGGTTAGGAAAGGTGGGTTTGTACAGCTTGTTGAACAGGGAGAGTCGAGCCAGAGAAAGTTTAAGTACTGAAAAATGAAGTTTGGGGATGGAGCAGAAAATGAAGAAAATGGCCTGGACATCATGTAAGTACAGTACCACCAGCCCCAAACCCACCCAGGGAAGGTTTTGAGAAAGCTGACAAGCTGTTTCTGTGAGAATATGTCAAATTTGAAACAGCCTTCCAAAAATGAAATAGTAATTTTGCATTTAAAGCATCCAATATCTACCCTTTTCATAGCAGATGCTTTGCCTTTACTGCCAAATGCGTTCTAAGGCCCGAGACATTGTCAACCTCAGTGTCTAGTTAGTCCCTTAACACCTTCACACGGGGGAGTCTAACTGAGAATAGCCAGGGGAGGTGGGTTTATAACGTCTACTCTTTCTTTGGCTTTGTATTTCAACAGCAACACCAGCTGTTTGGCTTTGCCAAGGTGCAGGCGTCAGTGTGGAGCCAAATCAGTGCCCTTTAGATGGCCATCAAAGGGTATAATAATAATGGGTTCGAGTTACTGCCAGGCAGTAGACATCAGAATTCAAACTTAGCTTAACAAAAATGCATTTAACTGAACAGCATTACAGCATGCTATTAAACAGATTAAATCAGTTTTTTCCATAAAACAGCAGAGGGATGTTTATTTTCGTGCACCCCTGCTGTACAGCTGTATGCTTCAGAGCAGGTTTTCCCACTATTTTTGTCTTCTGTGAAAACTGGACAGAAACGTCAGGTCATTTTCCCCTTGTCCTCTGGATGATCATAGAGGCGTGTCTGAGGTTTAAACTAGTTAACGGAAATCTTTTCCAAGTAGGCTCTACTAATATAAATTTAAAAAAAATATTATGAGTGCAAGAATCCAGTTGGCTATAGATAAGTCAAATTAAGCCATTGTAAATATAAAAGTTCCTAAACAGGCACCAGAGAGAGAACCAGAGCGAACAGAAGGAGGGATTTTTTGAAAAATGAAAAAACCCAAGCTTTTATAAATGACCTTGATATTTTTAATGCAGAACAGAAATCTTAACCGTTCCTTCTAGCACCGAAGATACTGTGTTTTGGGGGTTAGAATAGATTTGTTTTACTTTGTTTTTTAAAGAAACATTGCATGTTGTAGCCTCAAGCACACATAAATGATAGAGATGGAAAGAGTCATCTTAAAAAGTTGAGAGAGAATGCATAGAAGGAATTTGTGCCAAAGGGAATGAATATTTTTGACAGTTTCATGTTGCATTGTCTGTCTTTGATGGCTCGTAATATATTTTTTTAAAACCAAGTAAATAGCCACTCTTGAGAAGTTTCCATTACTTCTTGAATATATTCCATTCACAAGATTGCCTCAACGGATAGACATCAGAACTTTAGAAAAACTGAATTTCTAGCTATAAAAAATAAGTGTAGCTAATTTGTTTAAAATTTACCTCATCAAGTGTTTCCACATCTTTATCACTTGTCAGATAAAGAATATATCCAAGTCTTTATCAGGACAACTGAAAAAATATTTCTAGATATTTATTAGTAACAAATTATACTTTTCTGACACCCAGATTTTGCTCTCCTTGTCTGTTCCTGGGCTGTGAAAATACTTTGAAGAATAGAGCTTATTTCTGGACTTGAATTACACTGTATCTGATTACTCTGTGGTCATGTATGTTGTGTGGTATTACAGTTACTGGTGTGTCTTCTGTGATGTAACACTACAGGGTGGCTACCTGCATTTCAGCACGGAAATAGAATCACCTAACCCATGATGTATGTGACACGTAGCAGTTGTTGGAGCTCAGATCTTGTGTGCAACTGGCTGCTGGGGGGCTGAAAATTCACACCCACAGCCACATCAATACTTTTGCAGTGATTCATTCCTTAACTGCATGAAGCATCTTCTGTTTTATTTGGCGTTAGAAGCAAACTTTAACATCAACAGGTGAAGGTGAAGATAACAGAGCTGTGACTTTTTCTTCCTACTGTCCTTTCATTTTCTCTTCTGCCCTTGGAGAGTTACCCAAGTTCCTGCAAGAGTCCGATGTATTCTGCCTATGTATTTATCAATTATACACTTGATTAATGGCTCATATTAATATAGGATGAGTAAGGCCATTTACTTGGCAGGCCATCCAGGTGGAGGAGGAGGAAATAGATTGCAAGTCAGTGACCACTCAGTGGCCAAATCCGGCTCACGTTTCTCACTGGAGATGGGAAGTCCATGCATGAATGTCAGTAAGTATGATGCTTTCCACGGCTTGTTCTTATAGTGGTGTGTAGAACTACAGCGTGAATCAGCTGTGGGGGAATCCACGTAAATAATTAAAGTTGTTAAAGTAGCATAGTAGGAAATCAGCTATACGTCTATCATGAGCCATAATGGCTTTCACTCATTGCCAGCGTGAGACTGAGATGTTGATGGGTTTCCATAACATAGCAGGTCATCATGTAGTCACACTGCTGGGCCAGCACCAGCTTGGTTTTTTTTCTCGCTGGCGTTGTATTCCTGTACCTGGAGAGCAGAAAAATGACCCAAACTTTCTCTGTGTTTGTCCCCCAGGTAAGGGGGGTAAGTTCCAGGGTTTTGTTCTTCAGTGTCCCCCGGACTCCTGTCCTGCCTCCTCTTTCTCACACACTGACATGCTGGGCAGCCACCCCGAGGGCCCTCCTTCAGTGGGATCTGGCCAGGAGGCATCATCTCCGCTGCGGCTGCCATCTCCCTGCTTGGGCTGACAGCTTCTCTCACTGCTGGAACTTGAATCGCTGCCAGCGTTCCCTCTGAAATGTGGCAGCCTCTCCTTTTCCCTTTCCTTGAGATATGCTCGCAGCAAAACCCTCTCTTTACACGCTGTCAGGGTAGCAGAGGTGCTACTGGCACCTGCTGTGTTTTCCAGAGCCCAGAAGGAAGGGAAAGCTCAGGCAAGTGAGAAAGTTCTTGAGGTACGACGGTAATGGCAAAGCGACTGGAGAAGGGAAAGGAGTGAGGAGGCACTTCATCTGGTCAGGACAGAGAGGAATGACCTGGAAATGCAGTTGCCCGACATGGCCTGGGATGCACTGGAAAAACCTGGGAAGGGTTTTGCAACAGCGCGTTCTTGCTGCTGTGATGGCATCACAGTGTTTGCATGGTTGTGTGTGCAGGGTGACCTGAAGTTTGAAGCGAGGAGCCCATGGCCAACATCTCACCAGTGGAAAGGGAGAAGAAATGCCATCCTTCCCTGTGGAGCTGGGTCTGAGAGGGAAGGAAGCTCTGGCCAGTTGGGAGGAGACTCTGAGGTGTCCTGGGCTGTTTGTTTTAATTTAAATGCTGCTTGTAAAATGCTAGAGTTGCAAATGGGTGGAAAGTGCTCTTTGTGTGGTGTGGCTGGGTGAGGTGTCTAGACTGCAGGGGGTATCAGAGTCCTGTCATAAGCCAAGGAGAGAGAGGGGAGAAAAGGGGCCAGGGGCTCTGTCTAGAAATGTGCATTTTGCAGCAGGGGCTCTCCTGGCATCCGGATCTCCTGGCCTGATCTTCTTCAAAGAGGTTACGCAGTGCAGGGACTGCTCAGAAGCAGCCAAGGGAGCTGTGACAAGGCAGAGGTGACTATGTCCTGATAAGCTGAGGAGAGACTGTTGAAGGTGCAACACATGTCAGGAGACTCTGGGCTCTCCAGTGCATTTTTGTAAAATCAGAAGGGGGGATAGGTGCTTTTGTTGATTTGGGGTATTTTAAGTAATAGTCTTTTATAGTTGTTTGGTATTAACCATCTGTAGGGGAAATCTAATTCAAAAACAGAGACTGCTTTATCTTCAGATCTAAGGGGTGTCTGATTTATGAACATCAGTTTACTTTTTTGTAGGGCAAATTGATGAAGGTGCAAGAGGGCCTTGCAGCCTGAACTTTGGAGTACATAAACCTCTGGCAGGTTAAATCTGAGGGGCATGATAAAGCAGCCATACATTCCCCTGCTGAAAAATATAGGAAAAAGCAAGGGAACATTGCATAAAAGTGCCCAATACAGAGCATTGTATTGGGATAAATAATTCAGTAAAGGAATTCAGGGCTGAAAGCTGACTGCAAATGGTAATGTGTAATCTCTTGCTTGAAATATATTTTCTCCCACAGGAGTCAAATACAAAGTCCTGTGAAGCTGGAGGGTAAATTGAAAGCTATCATAAAGATTACATATAGTGAGCAGATGGATCGATGTGGCAGTAGGGAAGAATCAACACAGCTTTTCTACAACAGATCCTCCCATGGGATCAACAAATTCATGGGGGGACCTGTCAGGCCAGGGTGCTGGGGGCACCAGGTTTGAGGATGGTTTCTGTGTCTGGTATTGCAGTGTGGGTTCGGGTACCTCATGCGGAAAAGAGGCAACATGATGGGAATGACCAAGGTCACTGCATCATGGATGGGTGAAGGGATGAACGGACTGAATATTTGCCATGACTACTAGTTAAATTAAAAATAAAAAAGTGAGAAGGCATCAAGTGAAGCCAGGAGGTAATATATCCAGAGCAAATTAAAGTAGTTCTTTGTTTGCCGTGTGTTAAAGCCTTGGACTCTTGCCCCAGGGCGTTGTGGATCCTAAATGTTTGCAGCATTTAAAAAGAGAATGGATAAGTTTGCGGAGGAGAAGTCTGTGTGCAGCTATTAAACACAACAGACAACCTCTGGCTTGGGAAATGCCTGAGGCACAGAGTGTTGGAGGCTGGCAGGCTGCGCTGGGAAAATGTGCTTGCTCTATTCTTGTGCTTCTCTCTAGGCATCTGGTTTTTGGCTACTGTCAGACAGACTGCTCAGCTCCACGGACCTTTTGTCAGCAGCTGTTTTCATATTTTGATATTTGTCTGAATTGATCCCTGACACAGAGCACACGCTCACTTCTTGCTTGGATGCTGTTAGTCAAGTTTGTTCATAGTCCTCCAAATCAAGTATTTTTTGGCACCCTCTTTTCAAAAGGGCTCCAGAGCACAAAACCCAGTCTTGTTGGGAGCTAACATACTCATCTGTTGGCTTTCGGGGGAGTAGGCATTTGAAATTTTGCTGGGGGCTTTTTGCTCTGCATATTTAGGTCCGATTGCTGCAGGCCTGAAGCAAAATGCACCTTTTTATTCAGAAGAAGGACCAATGGAAGGTGACTCAAACTCAAACTCCTGCAAGTCAGCAAGCTGGTCAGGGAGACTCAGTGCTTTTTCAGGTCTCTCTCACTCTTCTTATCTACGGTGAAAATCTGACAAAGCATGAAACTTCTTATTTCTTTAAGACAGCTGTGATATATCTTTGTACTCAACACTAGAATTTGCCTGTAGCTTTTGCTCAGCCAAAGAAGTTTAAGCATCCTTGCCTCCCTTTATTCATTTTTAAAAGGGCTTTGCTGTTTGTTCTGGTGATTTCAGATGCAAGAGGCTGTGCAAGGGCAGTTCACTGCTCATTCAGGTATCCAGCAGCATTCAGACAACTGGCTCTGAGGCTTGACATCAAAATGTCATCTCCTTTAGATGTCTGGAAGCCAGAGCACGACCGGTGAACATAGACTTGGTACAAACCGTGCAGACACTAAGCAGCATCTCATGGGGGTGCGATTTCCAGGCTGGTCTGGAGGAGGCAGAAATGCTGTCCAAATCAGCAACGCACAGTCCCTCCTCTGCTTCTTCAAACTCTTCGCCTACTTCTGGCCCTGCGCCCACACAAATACCCAAACACAGCGAGGAATATAAACTCACAAGGGTCTCAGCTTTCATAATATGACTAAGTTGTTTTGATTTAAGAGTGCTCGTCTTGCCAAGATTGGAAAAAATGAGTCCATTCTCTTCATGGCTGAATGTCAGAGTACACCCAGGTTTTTAGACAAATGCCGCCCCAAATGCTCTCACTTAAATGAATGACTAGACCAAGACTTGAGTGTTGGAGAACTTAACTGTTTCTTTAATATTTTTTTAGGAAAACTGGTGAAAAATAGGAAAAGCAAGATCATTATCAACCTCAGGTAAAAATAGAGCTAAGAAGATGGGAAATCATGTCTTTGAAGCCAACAGACACTTTTGGCTGTTCAGGGTGCTGTTCTGTAGGGCACAGAGCATCATCAGTGCCTGGAAGCAAAGAAGGAGGAGGGAACTATGGCACTTTGAGAGGGAAGAGTCCATGCTCCGTGCACATCTCAAGTCACCCACGTGAAACTAAAAAAGAAAAAAAAAAGTGTATACAGAATTACGGTGGTGACATGGTGCCCTTAGAGTACTGAGACACTATTTGAAATGTACCTGGACTTCACTTAATTTTCTCCACAGAATTTGCCTACAGTGCTGCGATACTTCATGTGTTTAAGAACTTGGCTCAATTTGCCCCTTAATTGACAAATGCGTGGATAAAAGGTAGAAACAACACTGCTAATGTTTAAACATATTCTGGATCTTCTCTAGGGCCATCAATAACTACTCCTCACTGTGTCATCTCAGACTGCTTTTTTTTTCTTTTCTCAATAAGGTGTTCTTCCTGTAATAACCTTACAGCTTAATATAAATGTAGACTCGTATTGGGGAAAATCATGGCAGTAGAGAGCAGCAGTTTGCAGGGAGACCAGTCACTGCAAAGGAATCCACACATTTGTGAATTCCTGGCACATCTGCAAGCCTACATTTAGTCATTATTAGAGACGGAGTTTCAGGAAAAGTGTTAGACCAAAGGCTCAATTTAGCTGTCAAAACACAGGTACTGGGTGCCATTAGAGATGCACAAGGGTATCTGAGACATTCCCAGAAGTCTGTCAGGGATCAGACAGCCCCTGAGGAAGACTTGTACCCTTTTGCATCCGAAGAGGGAGGCTGGGCAGATGCCATCAGGCATCTCAAATACCTTGAGCTGTCCTTATTTAGGCAAACAGGCTTCCGAAAGTTATAGGGAAGATGTCTGTGGTTAAGGTCAGACAGGCTTTTCACTGGGCCACAAACACACAAAAAATAGACCACAAATAATGGACTATGCAGGCAAGTATAGAAATGACTGTCATGTGAGGGTATGATCATTCCGTAATGCTGGCTGCCACAATTTTTAGGCAAATATTTATTCTTGGAGAAAGGACTGTTCAGGCTTCCTTTTCAAAACCAAAGTGTTTCTGATGTTTAAAAAAAAAAGGAAAAACTCAGACGTTTTAGCCCTTACTGCCTGGGCTTTGCTGAGGTCTCTAGGCCCCTTTCTGGGATTTGAAGGAAGAAGTCATCTCAACCTGCAGCACTGGCTCCATCCTCTGCTGAAGGGGAAGGGATCACAGTTGAGTCACAGTTTTGGAATCTCTGAGGACACCCTAATGCCTAAAACAGCTGCAAGGATACAGCCCTGCTCTGCTTTTGGTTCTCCTGTTTAGCTGCTGAAGAAACAGCACCTCGTGTTGGTCCTGGGTGATGGGAAGAAACATGGATCCAGTTGCAGGTTGTGGTCCTGTCTGCTCCTCTGCAGCCCTGCAGAGGGACGGAGCCCAGCTCAGTGTGCTGTGCTGTGCTGTGCTGTGCCGTGACAAAGGCGCTGCTGGGGATGGGGAGTTGAGCAAGACCTTGCAGGGCTTGACTGACTTTTGTCCTCAAACCCCGGAGCCCAGGGTAGAGAATCCTAACTCAGCCCCTAGCTGGGGACCTCCACGTGGGGATTCCAGGAGGGCTCAGTGCCCTCCTCTTCCTCCTCAGCACACCCCAGACATGAGCAGAGGCAGGGAGGGATGAAGACCTGAAGCCCAGCAGGGTCTTTGCTGCCAATGGCAGACGTCCAGGCACACCTGGATGCTTCAAGATGTCACAAGTGCTGTCCTGGGTTTCTTTTCCTGTGTCTTGTTCTAGATGGCAATGACAATTTCCACTGCTGCCCGTCTTGCAGCACTAAATAATTTGCTATGACACAGTCTATTTGTTCTCTCTGTTACCCAGGTATTTGTTGTTTGATGTTGTCTTCCCTGCTTCTGCAGTGGCTTTCACACCCTACCTAATTAATCTTGATTTTAAGTCATCATATTTCTCTCCACGTAGCAAATGCCCTGAAGGTCTCTCCAAAATCCAACTTTTTTTTTTTCTTTAACTTTTCCCTCAGAAGGCCAAACTAGGAAGAATTTACTATAAACCATTAACTGCATCTATAAAAGAGGAGCTAGACCCTTGTTTTCCATGATTTCAGACTATTAAATGTTGAAAGCTATCCTCCAAATGTTTTGGGTTGGGTTTTTTGTGGGGTTTTTTGTTGGTTTTTTTTTCCGGTAGCTACAACAGTTGATAGATCCTTTGCAAGTAAAGGCTGATTTGTGTGGAAAACTTTGTGGCTGATGACAGCATGAAATTAATTTACTTCTGTTTTGAGCACAAATGACTGTAAAGCAGTCATCCTGGATCATTACCCAAGGTGAAAGATTCATGTGAAAATGATGAATGTTTGTCCTGAATCGTGGTGTTTGTGATACGTGTTGAAGGCAGTATCAGTCTCGTTGCTAAGCAACAGTGCCTATTTAAATAAAAAGGTAAGGATGCCTTTTCTACCCTCATAACCTGCAGAAAGGTTATCCTGGTTTATTTTGTAAGAAGGAGGTGTTAATGGGATTATTCTGCAGAGAAAATTTCCCATCTTTCCTTCTTCATCCTTCTAATAAAATTTAATTCTCTTAATGAACAAGGTGATCAAATTTCCATTTCACTTAAGTAGTAGAAGTTACCCGAAATTGAGCCATGTATTGTCACAACAGTGTTAGATTAAAAGCTATGGTACTTATAACATTCTCATATTGGGAAGTTTACCTTCTCACATTGGGAAGTTTTACTAGGAAAAATCATGTCACCTGTGACAAGATGCATTCAAATGAAAATACCAAATTATACAAGCACCAATAGCAAATATAATAGATATAAGAAGTATTCTAGTTACATGGCTCCTCAGTTTTCATGTCAATTCTTAAAATTAGACTCTACTGTTTATGTTTCTTTTGTCTTGCAAAGTTGGTCTGAGCACCTTCTGCTACCTGCGTCTGTGGAGAAGGATGGCACCTCTGAGAGCAAGGGAGACCTCTTCCAAAGACCTGCTGTCTGGAGACAGTGGTCCCTTAAGTGGATCCTTGCAGTCTGAACAACCTTCCCTCTGCTGAAGGTGTGTTGGTGTCCAGTGGTTTATTTGAATTCTTTGTGTCTTGAAGAAAAGGAGTACACAGGTTTTGCCAGATTCACTCAAGACAAGATTGAGGTGAGAACCTGGGAGGTTCCACTCCAAACTGATGAAGAACACAAATAACTATATATTTTTGTAGTGTCACTCAAAGTTTCACAACTGTGGGGCTCAAACTTCATTTCCCAGTGGGAAAGCAGTATGTTCAATACATGCATTTTTCTTCATCATATTTTCTGAACAGTGACATTAGTTAATGTCACAGCTCTTGCTTTTCCTGGAATGCTGTTGTATTTCCTCATAGCTTGACCAGATTCAAAATACGGAGAACTCTCTCATACTGAGACATGGAGTTATTTCTTGGCCTGCTATTATTGATAACATCTGTCTCAGTATTATAATCTAGTTTGCTGTTGCACTGGCAGCCAAGAAATGTGGTGCTTCAGGATCAGAAATATTACTGGTTTTGTTCTTGAAAAATAATTTTTTTAAGATGAAACTATTTAATTCCCCGCAAATTGTGAAATGAGATCAGTTTCAGTGACACAGAACAAAAATATTTTCAAAACAATTTTCAAACTTTGTTTTAAATGCTGGGCTTTCCATTTTGGGTTGGATAAAAGCTGTGTTACATTCTCGTCCTTCCAAGTCTGACCTGCCTCCTGACCAACCTGACCAGCCGCTCAACAAAAATGTCTCCCTTCGCTCTTTGAACAAAAAACATTTAAAAACAATTCAGTGAAATGATAGCAGCTTCCAAATAAAACATTTGGAGTTCATCAACATGTATCATTTTACTGGGTTTAGCATGATTCATTTGGATGTATAGCTCTGCTCTGCAAACGCTTTTAAAATTGTTTTCTCATAGTTCAGGATAAAACAAAATTTGAAACCTGCAGGGTTTTAGGGGTAAATGGCATTTGCAGATTTGTGTTGGCTCTTTCCAGGAGACGTGGCTTGCTGTGCTCAACCACTCGTCACTCCTCGTGTACGGATGGCAAACTTACCACACACCTCACCTGTGCAACCCCAGGGCGACCCACATCTTACAGAAAGGTCACCGGCTGATCACCAGCAACGGCAGGAAATAGGATCAAAACGCTGGCAGGCTTTACGTGTTCCTGTGGAACGGGATCTTTTCCTGGCAAACAAAAGACCAACATGGTTACTTGACAACTCTGCTTTCAGACTTTTAATATATTTTCAAGCCCCTCCATGATCCCCTGTTATGCCAGCAGTGAGCTGCCGGTCCCACTCCACGCTTCCTCACCATCCCAGCTTCTCCTGGAATTTGCTAATAACACCAGCTCGTTTAATATAAATCTCCAGGAGTGGGAGAAAAAAATAAAAAATAAAAATAATGGTCACAATCTGATAAGACAGAGCGAAGGAGCAGCTGAAACCTGACTGTGCAGCAGACGGGGTGGCTGCGCTGCCGCTTGCTTTGAGCAAGGGCTCCACCTGCGGGAAAAGGAGCAGCATCCTGGCCCAGGAGGGGTTACAGTCCTGTAAGAAGAGCAGAAAAATCCTCCGGGTTTCTCCTTGTCCAAAATGCATCGTGAACCGCTAAAAAGCACTGCCTGCAAAAGCCTGTACCCCCCAAAAATGAACTCTCTGAATCCACTCCAGTAGTGAGCGAAGCAAGCCATGTGCTGCTGCAGCAGTGACGTCGATGGGTAAGGATTTGCTTTCTCTCATGTAAAGTTACTACATTTTTAGAGCTTGCCTGCAACCAGTACAGTTTGCCTGAGCTTTTCAGGCTCAGTTTGTGAGAGCAAACTGGGAATGATCCCGCGAGTGGTTCTCTGTGTGTGTGTGTGTTCGTGCACGCTGCTCCCTCTCCATCTGCATCCCCACTCTGTATGTTAGTCTGCTGTTGCCATACATCCAACAGCATGTATGTACCTGTCAGAAGGAACACATCTTCTGTATGTGTCCCCTTGCCATGACTGAGCCTGTTGACCGGTGGTGGCAGCACCGGGCATTCCTAGATAGTTTTATGGTGGGAGAGCTTCTGGATGTTGATGCTCCTGGAAGTACCTAGCAGGGTGGACATTTTCTCACAGCCCTTGTTCATGACACTCTGACAGGCAGTTCCCTATTACTTTTTTTATTACCTCATGTATTTTGTCTGCGAGCTGTCATCTTCTGAGTTTATATGTGGTTAAATGCAATCCCTCTGTTCAGTAAGGGAGAAACGTGGCTTCATGATAGCTGGGATCTCTGCTGATGCTGTGAAAATGATGGTGCTTTATTTCTGAGGGCGGACACCTCCACTTCATAGCTGTCATCTGTTATTTCTGTCACCAGCTAGCGGAGCTTCCGTGTCTTACCATGCAGGATGGTCTAAACGGGACTTCTGTTTGGTTTTTTTCTTTAGGAGGTCCAAGCTCAGCTGCTTGTTAAAAACAGAGAGAGGAAGGTTTTTTTAAGGTTCTCATATATTGACCTGTGTTTTGCAGTCTGGGCTTTGCAGGATACACACCTGCTTTATGAAAATTATTCCTTTGGGCCTTAGAGACTATGAATCCATATCAGTGATCTGTTCACATGAGAGTCTTATGACTTACCATGAGAGTCAAATGACTTAGCATGAGACCAAAGTCCAGTGAGTCCGAGTGAAAAACGAAACACTGCTGTAAATTTGCTCTGTCTCTGCCTGTGTACTTTTTGTACAGAAAACCAACAAAACTCGCAAGCAAGCAAGTATCCTTACAGCCATAGGCAGCAAACTCCAGAGCTAGCACAGGACAGGCAGGGTCATCAGTTTTCAAAACACGCACTCTCCTACCTGGGGCTGTGCCAGCTGAGCAGAGCCAGCCTTTAAAAGACCAGGTGGACCCTCTTCCTCTTTTCAAGGGGTCTGTGCTGCTACTCTTCCTCGCTCAAGTCTTCACCAGGTGGTGGGGTGATGCTACAGTGGCCTGCTACCAGCCATGGTTGGTCAGGGAGCAGGATCCCTCCTGTACACGGAGGGGCTGAGTCAGTGTTTGGCTTCAGGGTGTGCAGGAGGGGCTGTTGCATTTCCATCCAGATATTTCTCTGGGTGTACTGGTGAATTTCCCAGGAGTTGGATATTGAACCGAGACTTCCCAGGCCTTGTTTCAAGAGAATTTTTCTTCTTTTAAGTAAAGAGTGTGTTTCTACCAAAAAATTAAAATGAAAATCTGGTTAGTAGCCATGGTTAAGTATTAGCTGGAAGCTCTTGTGCTTTAACCACAATCCTTTTAATTCTGTGGATTATTACATCTGGCCATGAGCAATTCCCTCTGACTTTAATAGTATAAAGGTCTTTCCTTGCTGTGTAGGTCAGTTTCTGAATTATACTGTGTATTCTTTTCTGGTTTAAGCTTTCTTACGAGACTCATCACAGAAGAGATGATAGGAAATACTTCTACTGCTGTCCCTCTGTATAGATAACTGCTTGCTTACCTTGTAAAACATCAAGGCTATAACCATTAGCGTCACTGCACCATTCCCTACCTAGTGTTACCGAAGTAAATATTTCCATAATAGGTAACACAAAAGCTCCCTAGGGAAGAAAAGTATGTATTGTAATGCAGGAAGGTTTCCTTTGCTTGCTTTCAGCACTGCTAACACTGTGTCCTTGGCGGGCTCTGATTAATTGCCCTGCTTTTATCGTGATTAGCACATTTACCATTATGCTGGCCAGCTGTCAAGCTAAATTCAATCACAGACGACAAGTGCAAACTGCCTTTGGGTTTTTACATTTCTAACTGATCATCCCAAGAAGATATAAGGCCCAAATATCCCAGCTCTGCTTATTCTCAGCAGAAAAAAAGCCTCCTTCCCGCACAACTAATGGTACTGGTTTAATTAACCTAACTTGAATAGGGCATTGCACAACAGCAGAATTGAATCCATTTTCTTTTTCTTTTTCTTTTTTTTTCTGTAAGAACAAATTGTATGCAAATTAGATAGTGGAATTGCTTATGCACCACCTGATATTCAATTGCATTGGGCTCTAGAGGAAGAAACACTTATCGGACAAATTGGATATCATTTTTTGCCTGCTTCTGAAACATGCACATGGGTTCTGGGGAGACCAGGATGCAGGGGAGAGGCAGAGGCAGCTGGTTTTCTTATAGGTCTTCACATCACTGCTTATCACTGTTCCCTGATGATGGAGACAGCAGAAACAACTGTCATCCAGACGTGTCATTTGAAAAACAAGCAAAAAAAATACCCCAACCAAACATCCTCCTCTATTTTTTTGTGGCAGGAAATGAATTCTTTGTCTTGGGTGATATAATCCTGCTGTGATTTGAGAAAGTCTCAATCCACGACATCAGGTTCCAGCCCCTCTACTATACAGCAGCTCAGCATGCATATGCTTTCTTTTACTTTGTGGACCACCTCACCTCGTGCTGCTTCACTATGTCACTGTTATAATTTTTTTGTCATTGCTGCTAGTTCTTCTTTTCAGGCAAAATGACTGGGGAATGCACAGGATATTGCAGTTTATTGAAGACAGATATCTTTCAGATTTCAGGGATATTTCAGATTTCAGGGATTTTTCAGATTTCATGGATGCATGTATCTATGCTGGGAGCCCACTCTGGATTTCATGAGGAACCCCTTGCTCATCAAATAGCCCAATCTGCTTGCATACTGGAAAGCCTGAACTTCAAATTAAAAATAATACAGTGAAGGGAGTGCTTTTGTGGAAAATTACCCATTCCTCTATCATCTGTAGCGAAGCTTATGTTTGCACTACCTAGCATTCAAATGTCTGTTTAAACCAGT
The DNA here is from genome assembly GCA_004320125.1 of Scolopax mira. NCBI lineage: Eukaryota > Metazoa > Chordata > Aves > Charadriiformes > Scolopacidae > Scolopax > Scolopax mira. The sequence continues at coordinate 39,426 of BJBW01001824.1, read as the reverse complement.
TAGTTTATGGGGATCAGGGGAGGAAGGCTGCAGCACATTTACTCTTAGGACATTGTTGTCTTTTGCTGTCCACTAGTTTCTCTCTTCCTCTGCTAAAACTCAAGCTCTGTAGGGACATATCAGGCTCTGAGTACTGTGCATGAAAGAATAGACTTTCATTGCCAGAACAACAATTACATTTTAGGTCTAATAATTTTGTTTTCTAGAGAATTAATATGTTGAAACAGCCTTAAAAGTATAGAACAGTTGATGTAGCAAAAGTACTTCACTGTCCCAAAAGTAGCTGGTATATAAGTGGTTGGATTTTTTGCAATTGTTACTTGGTATAAATTGTTAAGACCTGAGCTCATTGCACCAGGGGCTGCTGATGCTCTTTCTGATGCTTAGAGAGGGCTGACAGGGTTTTTACCAGATAAAACAGACAGGAGTATATTCTGGATTTAACCACAATTGTACCCTGCTTGTTACTTACAAAAATCTCCTTTTTTTTTCCTTTTTTGGTACATAACGCCATTATGATCTTCTAGATTCAGGCATATTAATCTTTTAGCTTCCTCCAAACACAATAGCCAGCCATCACTCGTGGATTTGCAGTGTGAACATGCAAACTTCTGTGAGATTCTTCTGTTCTTCTCGTCTCATGGTCAGAGTTTGGCTCTGAGCTCAGGTTCTTAGAGTGGATTTCTGTATTAATTGGTTCCTCTTTAAAAAAACCCTTGCATTTAAATATACTGTGATTTAATGAGGTCACTCCAGAAAAAAAATCTAACCTTTACTCTGTAATATTTCACTCTTCTGATTTAATTTCTCCTTTAAGCAGCAGTATGCAGTTGCGCTGTGATCTTTACGCTGCAGAAGAAGAAAAATAAGTGACTGCTCACAAATAAGTACAACTATCCCCTTTCCCAGATACCATAAAGACTAATTTATCTAATTTGCAGGTGAGACCAACTAAAGGTTAGATTTTAAGTGAGAATGGATTCTCTTTAAAAGTGGAAAAAAATATTTAATCATAGCAAATTCCTGCTCTGTGGGTTGTATCATTCTCAGTGCTCTGGGTTAAAATAACATTATTGCCTTTTTTTTGTGTAGCAGCAGCATCCTCAGCTTTAGTTGTGCAGAGGAAATGTCTCCATCACTGCTGAAGTGATAGCACACACAGTGTAAGTCCAAGACCAAGCATGATTGTAGAGAAACAACGTACTAAAGCGGAGGAGGAAGAGCCAAAGTGCTAACGTTTCTATGATTAATAATCATCTACTGCCTGTTCCACTTTACCAAATGCTACTGTAAAAAATGATGTACCTTCAAGCACAATGAATTTCCCCCAGTTCATCTGAAAATCTCTTTATCTGGGTATTTTGGCTTTCCTCCACTTTGGCTGAGTAGAGCTGTTTCGTCATTGTGAAACCACTTGAGAATTTGAGTTGAACAGGACAAAAGGAAAAAACAAAAATCTGAAAGAGCAAATGGCAGCTTAGTTTGAAAGAGTCTTCATGTAAGCAGAGAGGCCCAGGCTGGCTAAAGCTAAAATGCTATAGGGCCTTAAGTTTATTCGTACAATCTGGATCACCATTTTTTCAGAAATGTGTTTTTTCTTTTATAAAGGAAGACATTATAAAAATGTTGGGGATTTTCTCCTTACCAAATCTGGCCTCAAAATCTTAATCACTGGGTTTATATTTTAGTTTTAAAAGTTTGTATACAGCCACAATTTATATAGCAGGGAAATACATACAAACCTAAAACTATATTAAGATGAGTTAAGGTTTTGGGTTCCCTCTAATGGTCTGGAAACTTATGATTCTAGCCAAAGCTCCATCCTCACCTCATCCTACTCTGCTCAAGCACTTGGCTTCTTTGGTTTTGCACTGCCATTTCTCTGCCTTTGTTTCCAATAGACATAGGAGGGAGGTGGTGCACTTTCACATAGGTCTGAGCTCTCATACCCTGACTGGCCAAGCTCTGGTGGGCACTGGGGCCTCACTGTTGGTGGGCTGCCTGGCTGGCAGCTTTAATACACACACACCCCCCCCTACAAATTCCCCCCCACTGATATGACGGTGTTTGAATGCATGCAGTAGAACCAGAGTTTCAATACTCCCCTGTGTTTCTGTAAATATTTTCATGGAAACAGTAAGTCTATGTTCCTGAATCTGCACGTGTTTTTTTTACACTCTATCTTCACTTATTAAATCAATTGAATTCAAGCCAGTAGCAAATACTGGATTCATATTTAGTACAAACTTAATATTATCCTGAGGATTTAGAGTGAGGGTACCGTTATATTACACTACATTACATTTAAGTAGACTTTAAAAGGCCCTGCTGGAGAGCAGAGGCTTCTTGTGTATTCTTTGTATATATTCTTGTGTATTCCATGTATGTATTCTATGTATGCACAGCAAGGAAGCTGTGTATATTAAAATAATTTAAAAATCTAAGAATCTAAAATATACATGAATGGTGAAGAGGATCCAGGCACAGAGGAAAAAAAGTGAGTAAAAATTCATCAGCAGAACTTGGATGAAAACCTAGAACCCTGTTTGCCAGTGTCCCTTTCTATCACTAACTTTGCTTGTCCTGTACTACTTTGGCCACTTACCAGCAGAAGGGCTTTATTTGTGATTTCTTCAGCCAGTTAATGATTCACACTGTTAACATGCTTGACTTTTTTGGTAAATATGAAACTACCAACCTCACTGGAAATATGGAATTACTTTATTTTTTTCTTAAAACAGTCGGCAGAGGAATTACTTTCAAATTTACTTTCAAAATTACTTTCAAATACAAAAGGAAGCAACACTGATAAAATTCCATCACCCAACAATTTTTTGTTTCAGATTTAGAGCTGGTAGTGCCGTTGCAATGAGACCCAGCAGTGCCCCAAGGGCTGGGCTTTGACGCAGTTCCTCTCCTGAGGAGCATCATCCTCACTGGCGGTTTTGTTGAGTTCACAGAGTGCTGCAGTACAAGGATGCAGCACTCCAGCGATTGCAGCTCCTTCTTGCTGCTGCTGAAAGACAATCTCTGCTGAAGAGGCAGGGCATGGGAGGGCACAACTTCAATCTCTAAGAAATCTGGTTACAAGTAACCTACCTTTTTCCTTCTAGTGGGGCAAGATGGGGCAAGATTTTTCCACCCATGGGGCAAGATGAGCAAGGTGTATCCAAGACAAGAGAAAGGCAGAACGCGGAACCTTAGCAAAAGAAGAGAGGACTATTCAGCTGAATTTTGCATCAGGTGGGCGTGTTTCCAGTGCAGGTAAGGGGGGAGCTGCTGGCCTCTGATGGTTTGCTCAGGGCACAACGAGCAGAGTCTGTGTCAGCAGGGAAAACAGGGGCAAATGCCAACATGCAGCTCCTTAACCCACAGCATTTAACACACCTGGGTGATGCTTGAGAAGAGACTGTCTGACTTCTCCCATTTCCACCAACAGGGTGAAGGACCCAGAGCTGAATGCCAGTTTGACCTCAGTGATGAGTTTAAAGCTGTCCTACCATGCAAAGCAAATACTTTTCAGTGGGTGAGTCATTGTGTGTCTGGGGCTTTTCTTGAATGGTGGGTTAGAAGCTGTCACAAAAAACCATAAGAATTTGGGAAGAGGACAGGAAAACTAATTTATCCTTATGAATCACTGGAAATGGTGCGTTAGTCATTAGGGGTTGTTACTAACCATGAGATAGTGTTTGCATTTTCTTAAAGGTGTTTTAATTAATAAACAACATGGAGCACACTTTTTCTCCACTGCAGCAAATGGGTGTTTTATTAAATATACAAACCCCTGTCCTATGAGGGTGATAAACACTCGATGTGAGGATAAATGTTGAGCGGGTGTCTTAGAAACTCTTGTTTCATGGACAAATGCCAAATTGTCATTAGCAGCAAAGTAGGATGTGGATAAATTACCTCAATGTCCGGGTGTGAATGGTAGTCCAGATGTGTTTAGTGGGAACGAACAAATACCCCACCCCTGTGTGCACTGAATGTGAGGCATTAGCTTGAAATGTATGGCTTATATCTGCCCGTGTACTGAAAAGTTTCCATTTCAAGGTGTAAAAGATTATATAGATTTTTTTTTTCCTAAAGTCTGTTAAACAAGCTGAATCTGCATGGGACAGACAAGAAACAGTAAAGTCTAACAAGAAACACTATCCAGGTGCCAATCTCTGCCTGGATGATAGATTTTCTTGTCCTGTTATATCAGAAGATTAGGGACCTACTTCGTGCTTTGAGAAGCTATGTCTGAGGGGACAGAACATATTCTATTAACATTATTTGGGCCCTTCCCGTTTTAAATTGTTTTCTTTATAAGAGAGATAGAAGAGTTGTATTCAGGGATGCTCCCTGATAGGAGAAATGTAGCCAGCACATCATTTGCATCCCAACACTGGCCTCTAGCTGCTATTGGTTTTGCATTAGGAAAAGTAAAGTCAAGCATGTCTGTAAACCCACGCAGGAGGAATTCGTGTGTTTGTGACTGATGGTAAAACTGTTCTGCTTCTTCAGGTTCCTGTGGAGTGTGTGGGTTGTGGTGGGCAGGAGGGAGGTCAGCCACCTGATTGCCAAGCCCATAGCTCCCCGGCTATGCATCCAAGTGGGTTTTGAGTATCTCCAGGGAAGGAGACTCCACAACCTCTCTGGGAAGGTTGTTCTGGCACACTCAAGGTGAAGAAGTTTTTCCTCACGTTTAGATGGAATTTTCTCTGTTTTAGTGTCAGTTGCCTCTTGTCCTGTTGCTGGGCACCACTGAGAAGAGCCTGAGCCCATCCTTTCGCCACCCACCTTTTAGATATTTATAAGCATGCAGGCAAGGACACGCCAGAGTCCCTTGCCTGCAGCAGAGAGTAGAGCCAAAGCCATCCCCAGGAGGGATAGAGGCCGCTGAGGTTCCCCAAGGAGGAATTTGGTTCAGCACGATTTGCTTGGGCTGGTGTTAAAACAAGTTTTGTGGTTGGTTCTAGCCAGCTGCTTCATGCAGAAAAATGTCATTTTATGAGGCTTTAACCAATTTTCTACCAGCTGATATGCCTTTTATCCTTCAGAGGACAGACCTCAAGCCCGCTGCTGAGGTCTTCTGAACTAAGGGAGAAAATTGTGACAAGTCAGGGTCAAATTCAGATAGAGTTAGTAAGTGTGGAGACTCCAGGGGAAATAATTGTTTTGGTCTGTGAGGCAAGAACTCATTAAGCAGGAGGATGATCATCGGTTTCCTCATGTCTGCAGGAGAGTTGACTGGCCACAGCGGGAGAAAATTATACTACTGATTGCTATTTTTCTATTATCTGTGGGAGATCTTTGAAAGGTGTTTATGCGTCTCAGAGGCCCGTCTCCTAGAGTTTCCTTTTTATTTTTTGCCATGCGACAGGTTTTAATGTATGCATCACCTTTAATTCAGATTGTGGTTGCATTCTGCAGTGCATTATAAATATCTCTTCTTAAATCCAGGAGAAATGTCAGTATCCGCCTGAGAAATTTCTGAATGTAGAAAGATCTGAAACCTCATTTCTGATTCTAATAAAATGAAATACAAGTATCACCAGTTTTTAAAGATTCCTCTAGTGTCCTCTCTCAGCCCTGAGCACTGCATTATCTCTTCTCACAGAACAGCTAACAGGTGATTCTAGGAACTGGTAGGGTTTTTTGAAATTGTTATGAGGTTTATGAAAATTAATTCTTTTATGTAAGGCAAACAAGAAAGATGAAATGTTTTAAAGAGCATATTCACTTATTTTCAGAAAACTTGCTAAAAGTTCCCTTTTTCAGCCATTAGAAAATGTTTATGTTTCTTAGTATATAATTATTGGAGACGCAGATCTGGCAGATAATAACAAATTACTTTCAATTTTAGTCCTAGAAATCTTCAGTTCTCTTTAAACCACCTGTCAAGGTTTCAGAGGGAGAAGTATGCTGCTCAGCATAGTTGCCTCCACTTGTACTGTCTTGTGCTGCCATAGATTGATTTGAGGTAGGTTTCAATATCAATAATCATTCCTCAGATATGTCATTTACAGAATAATAATGCAATACAGTAAGATAATCTGTAGTTAAAAAACCCCAAAACATTATCAAGCAACTAGTATGAAATGTCACCAGCCAAATCACATATATTCTCTCCGCAAAGTTGCTGAGTAGCTCACAGCAGTTTGCTTTGCAGTCATGATGGGTTCAACGATATGAATGGAGTCATAAAATCCCTGTGAAACTCTTGTGGCTTGGTCTGGAGTGCCATCAGACTGGCAGAACTCCGTAAGCGTGCTGCCTGTTTCATCACAGCGCTGTTAGAATTGCTAAAGTTGATTTACACACGGGAGCAAGCTAATATTAATGATACTCAGTTTCAGGAGGAGAATACGTAAAAAGGCTTGCTTTAACTATTACGTGACATGTTTTAACAATAAGTCTAATTTTAAACATAATTCCAAAGGAAAGAAATGAGAATCGAGTCGAGGGAGCTATTCTGTAGAGCTCACATCAGATTACCCTTCTGTGGTCAAGAAATTGTTTATGAAGCAGCTTTATCTTGCATAATTGTTTCTATGGTATTAAAGTAAAAATGGGCTTCCTGTTTTCTTATCGACATTCAATGGATTCTTGAGTGTGTCCAGCCCAAGGACCTCTGCTGAGTTTGACTCCTTAAACTATATGCCTCTAATAATAATCTAATTATAAAACTGTTTTTTTTTTTTTACTTTAAACATTTTAAAACCTTATATGCCAAGAGGCATATGTTGTAACAAGAGAAGAAGTAGAAGGAAATACTTTTTTTACCCTGAGGACAATCAAGAACTGGAATGGTTGCCCAGAGAGGTTATACAATTTCCATTCTTGGAGAATTTGAAGACTGAACTGAGCCCTAAGCTACTTGTTCTGACGTTGGAGCTGACCCTGGAGCTTTGACTAGGTGTCCTTCCACAGGGTCTTCCAACTTGAATTGTTGTCTGTGATTCATTATATGAATATTTTAAAATTACCTTGAACTTCCAGATAGATTTATTTGTGATCTATTTGTGTCTTTGAGCTCTTTTGCTTCTTAGGCTTGTTCTTTGCCCAAAATAAATTTCACTCTGCAATGTATTAACCAAGAACAATAACATTCGTTTTCAAATTTTGTTCAGCAGAACAAGCCACGATCTTCTAATTCCCTCTTGTGAAACAGAGTCTCTACTCCTTTTTCATCCTAATATCCCCTCTGTGCACCTGTTCTGATTGGAATTCATCCATCTTGCATGTAGGTGATCAGAGCACTGCAGTACTGCACAAATCCAAATACAAGGTCAACGGAGAAATATTCATAGCCTGCACTAGGCACTCCTGCTATTGAAAACAATCTGCAGCACATACAACAAAATGCAGCCATAGATTTGATTTAATTTTTTTCACAGCTGCACCCTGCCCATATTAATCCACTCACTGTTTATCGCTTCCTGATCTTGCTTTATATATATAGAAATACATAAATGCAGACATATGCAAAATTATTATGCCATAAAAATGATTAATGATGACAAATCCTACTATTAAAAAGGTTTCTCTGGTATTTGCCCTAAACAATTCTTTCACTACTGATTTCTTTTTTCCTCAGAAGCTGCTGAGGCTCAACGCCGGCTCAAACCGGCTCAAACACCAGTTTGAGACCCGGGTGTCCTTCAAATATTTGTACGCAGAAATTGTGTCCTCTTTTAAATTACATCTATTGATCTTTTCTGGTGAGTCATTTTTTCCAGCACGCTAATTATTTGGATGTGAATGAAAAAGATCTTTTTCCAACAAAATATTTTCATATAGTTCTTTTTTTTTTTTTTTTAGTATTCTGTAAAAAAGATCCCTGAAATAGTCTTTAAATTCCAGGGATCACAAGTACCTGAAAGGTGTAAGACAGAACTTTTTAATTGTATTGATGACAGAATGCCTTATTCTCCTTGTATTACAAGAGTCTTTGAGATACTGATTCCAATTTAGTCATGTAGAATGCTGGTCCTTCTGGGAAAGCGGGCTTTGTTTAAGTAGTAATTAAGATCAAGAAGTTCCCGGTGATACAGCATATTTCCCCAGTCATAATTTCTCTTATCTGCTGTTTCTCCACAAATTCCTCCTTCAGGAAATTGTTTAAAGCTAATCTGTAAGTGAACCCTCATAGTTTCTCAATGAGATTGCCAGTCAGATATTGATAATTTGCCACGCAGGAGGTGAATTGGCTGTTTTTAAGATAGCATTTTGTTGTTCGTGGTTTATGTGCTGCTTTCTATGTTAATTGTTTAAAGAGCCGAAAGTGAACTCCAGATTTAGTAAGTAAGATTTGAGCTTGTGAGAGGGTAATGCAGAATGCTGGGCCCTGAGTAGAGTTCATTGGCTAAATGTTTATGAATATATCAGGATCTCTTAGCTCCAATGCTTAAATTATTTCTATCTCCCTTCCAAGTGTGGCTGCAGAAGCCTCCTGTGTCTGGTCTTGGCACGAGAGCTCCCTATAAAGGGAAAGCAAGCACTGATTCCAGCACCATCCTGTTGATCCCTGCGAGGGAATTTTCCAGCCACGGCAGCCCAGCTGCTGCACAAAATAACTCTAAAATTTGTCAGCCATTGGTTACTACCTACTTTGAAACAGGGTGCAGGTGGCCAGGTGGGGATGGGAGCTGCAGGAGCAGCTCTGTGAGGAGAGGCTGGGGCTGCCCAGCTGGACACAGCCAGTCCCTAGCAGAGGTTCCCCTGTCCCCTTGGAGAGATGCAGGTGGGGCAGGTATTTCCCTGTAGCCCATGGAGAGACCACAGTGGGGCAGGTATCTCTTGCAGCCTGTGGACAGGACCAGGCTGGAGTGGATAGATGAGCTGAAGCCCTTGGAAGACTCCACACCCCAGCAGGCAGATGTGCCCTGAAGGATGTCTGTGGCCTGTGGAGGGTCCATGCTGGAACAGATTTATCCTGGAGGACTGCAGCCCCTGGGAAGGGCCCGGGCTGGAGCAGGGAGAAGGGTGAGGAGGCGGGAGCGTCAGAGAGGAGCTGGACAGCCCCCCCATTCCCCATCTCCCTGCGCCACTCAGGGGAGAGGAGGTCAAGGAGTCAGGAGGAATGGAGGGGTGAAGCCTGGGAAGAAGGGGAAGGGGAGGGATAGGGGGTGGAAGGAAAGTGTTTAAAGTTTTGTCTTTGTTTCTCACCATCCAACTCTATTTTAATTGGCGATAATTTTAATTTATTTTCCCAGTGTTGTCTCTATTTTGCTTGTGACAGTAATTGGCAAGTGATGCCCTTGTCTTTGTCTCAGCCCACAAGCTTTTTCATCTTATTTTCTCCCTTTGTTCTGTTGAGGAGGGGGAGAGAGCAGCGGGGTGGGGATCTGACAGCCAGACACCACCAACCCACCGCAAACTGCTATGGGTAATCTAGAGCTCTCAGAGTCATTTCAGTCCTACTTTGCATCTTGATCTTCAACAGCCTGAGTTATTGTCTTGGCAATTATTTCAATTTCCATTTCATTACATGATAGCAGAATTTTTGCCATGAGACAAAAACAAGGAAGCAAACTTCACAGCATTGATTAGCTATGCTGATAAAGATGAATATTGGCTCATTTTTCATACGATGATTCGTTACCTGGCAAAATTAAGGCTCTACATTATTTCAGTTTCCATTAGAATTTATTATTATTCCAGAACTTGTAATGTACATTTCTTTTCTTCTTTTTTTTTTTTTTTTGAAAAAAAAAAGGGATGTCAATGTGCTACAGATAGAATGGTCCTAGAAATTTAAAGGCTGCTAAATTCAGCACCACTGCCTGGAAGGTAATGTCATTTTGCACCCAGGCACAGCCCCAGCACCCTGAAGATCTGAGACTCGAGAGGCACTGCACAACTCTTCCCCTGCCTGTGTCATACTCGTGTCTGACATCCTGCTGTCCACGTGGGAGAGCTAAAAGAAGAGCTGGCATCTTCCCTCATGTTTTGTAGAACATCCATTGGACTTCTGCTTAAAAACAAGGGATAACATATCCTTTACTTACTGAGTAAGTACTTACTTTACCTGAACTGAGCTACAAAAAACAACAACAAAATAAGGACAGAAAAGGAAGAATACTTCACTTGTGCCAACATTGTTTTCTTTTTGGAAGAAGTTTGTTCAGTTTAATTCTCATGAAAGAGGGAAAAATAATAGTAGTGGATTAAAGCCAGAGTTTAAGAAAATACATTTAAATATAATTTTTTACTTAAAAATGAGTTTCCTCATCATTCAAAGACCTAAGAGTTAAACTATATTGTATACACCTCAGGTACAAATTGACAAAAGATCTAATAAACCAGACTATATAAAAAGCAAGAGACGTTAGTTTTTTTTTCCAGAAAAATGTATTTGTGTTTTAGCTGATCATATAAAAAGCATTAAATTTTTAAAAAATTTGTATATATATTTTCAAGTGTTAATGGTTCCACCATTAACTACATCGTAACTACATTCCAAAGTCCAGTAACATCAGGGCACGTTATCCTTATCTGTGTAGCACAGTGAGTATAATCTTTACACTGAGGTCACTCTCATCACTACTTCCCCAGAGCCGTTATCTTCCGATGAATCTTCCTGAGGTCTCATGCGGTTGAACAGATGTAACAATACATAGCCACACTGGAATCTTGGAGAGGTTAACTGTGTTGGATGAACTAAACTTCTGTTTCTAAACGCAGTCAGCGGTAACCACAATGTCCTTCCTGCTGAGGCTTCTCCTCGATTGCTCTCTTCTATGTCTGTGGCTTTATCGTAATTTAACACATCCCAGTGTAGATTAACAGCCCTCCAGCGCTTAAACACTCGATAAACAGATGCGCCTTCATGTACTATCAGTCCTGAAATTAAGAAAAATAAAATTAGTTTGTACAAAATGTCACTAGATACCACTTTGAGAGCAAATACAGATGTAACACATTGTAATGAATCTGGCAATTGACAGAGCTATTAAATTACTTGTAACTGTGATAATTCAAATAAATGGTACATATGCAATATAACTTGTTATTCCTGTGTTTAACATTGAGAGGCAGGACCATGTAATAGAAATAAAATTGTTCTGAATGAAAGTTCAACATAACCAATACTGCAATAATGTGAGCATGCCCACCTAAATAAAGTATTCAGGTTTAAGGAAACCAATATAAAAGAACCTTACTGGCAGATTTGTAAATTGACTGTTTATGCAAATGTTATCCTTGTTCATCGTAAGCACTATTTACTGAAATTTTTACTAGTGTAAGTAGGTCTTTAAGTAAGTTAGATCTTCTGTAATAAGCAAGATGGTCTTAAATTTGTTTAAGAGTGTTTTGTAGAATTCAGTACAGATACAAACAAATCTAACTGTTTTCACATTCTTAGTTCAACTTGGGAGCACAGACGATTTATGAAAACCTGAAACATCTGTAAGTATAATGATTTCCCTGTCTTGCTTCAGTAGAGCAAGAAGAAATTAAATGCTAATATTAACTATGATGAGCATGGCAGGGATGATAGACTGTCCTCTTTCTCTTCAAAATTCAGTAGATAGAAGTTGAGAAACATCTTTTTTGTTGAAACCCAGGAAATCTTTTAAAAGATACTACAAAGGAAATACAGAGTATCTGGAGTCCCCAACAGGCCAATCTCCTTATGAGCTTCCATGTAGTTAATACTTATGCTTACTGTATGCATGCAATCAATTTACTTACTTAAACTCTTCATTTTTTCTATGTATGTATATGTATTTATACACACACTCTTTATGTGTAAGTATTTCAGTTATAGAGTTACTGGGGAGACATGTGGGGCTTTAGTGTTCTCAATAGGTTTTTCCTCTGTTCCTTAATCTGCTTTTGGAGGAGAGCAATCTGCCTAGAAAAAGACATTTATAAATTTTTTGTCCAGTGTTTCTTGCCTGTACATGGCAACATCTGCACTATGATCTGTGTTGCCACAGGTATGGTCCTTTATTGTATAGATATTGTATATCACCTGTTCCTACACAACAAAAATGTGATTTAAGTGTCTGAGATCTCTTAGCGTGGTTAACTGATACCAGAAAGGAGATGTTCAAAGAAAGATGACATGGGCAGAAAAGATGATAAAAACATTCGTATGAACAGCAAACGTCAGATTCAAGTGCAATGTTTTGCAGATAGCAATGCCTACGCTAACACGTTTTTAAAGATCATTACATTGAAAGATGGAGAAACAAAATTGCTTTCAGAAGGGCACGATAGTAAATGTAGCATCTTTGTAAAGCTTTCAAATTTTCTGGAATTCATTGAAGCATCCAATACAGCAAACCTAACATAATATAGACTTATTCAAATATTAAATACTCTAAATGTATTTTGTATCAGCATAGCATTTTAGTGAAAAATTTTCTTGGTGTGCATCTTCATCATCTCAGATATATAAAAAGCAACCAGTCTTAAAAATTTAGCAGCTATGTTAATACATAAATGCACCTCCAGGACTGGCTGTATTGCCTTAAAAAGAATCAATGTGTTTGATCACATACAAAATCTACACACCAAATAATACAGGGTTTTATTGCTGTGACAAAGATCGCCCCTTTTTTATTCTGTTGGATTTCCTATAGAATGATAATGAGATGAGCATAATTTTCCCTCTACTTGTCACTGGATTATAGTATTCTTTAGCCCAGTTTCCCTCAAGATCGAGATGAAGCAAAATTAAGAAAACCTGTTTATTCCTATGTAAAGATTTTCGATATGTGCCTGTAATCTATTGGAACCTGAACAGCACAAGGAAGCAGTTGAGAAGAGATCATTTCAGTACATGAAGTACATTTAAACAGTCAAAAGTATCTTCTCAAAATTATGACAGAAAAAGTCTTAAGACTTCTTCTTTTAGAGGCTCTTTTTTACTTTTTTTGAGCTTTCAGGATTTACTGAAATTATGTTTTCAACGTTTTTGCAACAATGGCAAGGAAGAGAACTTTTCTTTAAAATGGAAGGTGTTATTCATAGATGCTCCAAAAGCCCTAACAAACAAAGGATCAAATATTGCAAGGCTTGAAATAAAGTTGTCAGATTTGGAGATAAGGAGCACTCCCGTAATTCCTCCCATAAAAAGCTTTATTTCCCATCTGACAAAACTACAGGTTGAAAAAGACCTATGTAGAAGAGTCAAAAGAATTCTGATAGATCTTTTGTCTCTTTGAAAGATATTTTCCACAGAGTGGGGGACAAAAGCTCTCAGCATCAACAGTTCCAAGACCACAAACAAAGGGAAATCTGAGTAAAGTTTAAAAGCTGGAGATTTTCCAGTTGCAGAGAAGCTTTGATGCTCAACATATAAGAAGTTAGTCACTAAAGTAAAGCTGTAAGAAAATGGCAAAGAATCTCCTTTCACAGCAATGAATGAGGATACAAGAGAGAAAACAAGGATAAATCCATGAATAATGGAACTGACTTGTTCCAAATACCATAATTTCAACAGCACAGAGGGCATAGTTGCAGTCCTAGAGAAAAATCATCCCAAGAGAAAATGTTAGAATTCTCTACTGTTAGCTATTCTGATATTCTGTTCAATTAATAGCTACAAGGAACAGAGCTTTGGGATGAAAGACCTGGCAAAATGTACTAAGACTCTAAGAAGACTTTACATTCATTTATTTCTAAGATGTAGGGATTGCCATGGGAATCAGGCAATAGGATTATAGAGAGATCATAATTTTATTTGCTTTTTATTGCCAAGAATTATGTGATTCTTTCCAAAGGATTTCTTAACCTGAGTCACAAGATCACTTGAAACTTTTCATATTGAACATCTTTACAGGCAGGCAACTCAGTTCAATAGGATTCGGCGGTTTTAAGTTCCAAAGTTGTCTTATTTATCACACTGATCTTACTCATAATCATTTAGGAACGGTCCTCCCTGAAGCATCACAAAAATTTTACCAGGGAATTAAAAAAAAAGACCCTTTTCAGAAACAGACTTTACCACTGGACAAAATGCCGTCTCTTAGTACTATTTTAGGGCCCATAGATATTAAAAAATTGCAATAAATTGTTCAAAGCATTAAAGTGAAATATGTCCACTCTAAAAATAGTGGTCTCAATATAACTCTTTCTAAACTACTTAGAATTAGATCCAATGTGAAAAAAACCCTCTTTTATGAGTATAGCAGTATTAAGAGCAGCTTGATGTGTTCATTATAAGTAACTAACTTCAGCCTGTACATGTTTAAAACTAAGGAGTTACACAAATGTTGTCAGGCATCAAGTTCCTTGGCAGGGCAGAAAGAGGCTTTCAGAGGGCTATTCACACCTCACATTGACTCCTCTCTCTTACTCCCTTGCCATAGTGCTCATGGCACCACTCACGCTTCTAGTGCAACCTTACAATTGCTTTTCACACTCTAAAGGAGCTGCAGTGTTGTTCTGAGATTGCAAGTGAGCTGCTATTATTTGTGAGAGATTTTTATTCATGTTAGAACCATTTACAGCTAGTAGTTATGGCTATGTTCCGGTGAAAATGAGTAAGATTATATGAAAATATATAAAATTATATTTCTATTAGAAATAAATAATTGCTAGGTCTACAAAGTAGAATGGCAAAGGTTTGGTGTACCATCCTTCAGTGGTTAAATAAGGGATGTATATTATTTATTCCTTTCATATTAGTTCATGTATTTACTTCCATTGGTAATCCCTGCATGGATGGTCTGATGCTAGTAATACCACTGCCATAGCTCTGGGTTCCACTTGATTAAAATGTTCAAGATTTGCCTTAGGAAATCTTCTCTTATCAGTATGAAGCAAAATAACAGCTTTATATCCATCTTAGATGCAGAAATGTACAAACTAGTGACTTGTACAGTTGAAACTAACACTGATAAGTCAAAATGATCCTGTTAGGAAGAAGTCTGGAAAAATTTAGAGAAGAAAATGGACACCAATATAATATATACACTGGAATGAATAGAATTTATTATATTGGTGATCTGTAATCTTTTGGATTGTTTTTTTGTGGGGAAAAAGCAAAACAAGACCAAGAATGAAAATACAAGTCATGTGTAATTTAATTGAGAAGAAGGTGTGGTATATAAATCAATCATTGGGAAAACAAATTAATATGTGAATGTTTTCACAGATTGCATCATTTTATCAGTACCTTTAGGCAAACTGCTTTGCTTTTTAAAAAGTACATATATTTACACTTCACAAATTACCAAAAATATTCATATTGTTTATGCAAAGCTAAAGGGAGGCATAAGCAAAGGCCGTTGGAGTAAGTCCTGGTCATGCCACCAGTAACTCAAGCACATGACTTGAACTATGTGCTTCATGTGAAAACCTCTATGTCTGCACAGATCTTTCACTGAAATAAAGAGAGGTGCAGTGTTCACACACTATAAATCCTGTTGAAATCTAAGAGAATGCCATGGATGACTAAACACAAATGAGAGGAGATACTGAGTAAGAACTGTTACTGGCTGTAAGCATTACAAGCCTTATGATATAACAGATTATATATAACATGCAATGGTAAAATCATATGTTAATGCCTTTGGGAACTGATCAACATAAGGGACATTTTTTAAATCATTCATGAGTAATAATTATATCCATCTATTAGAGAACTTAATTGAAATGTTTTAAATTAAAACTATAAATCTAAAATCCTTCATTTTATGATGAAAGAAAAAGCTAAAATTTAATAAAGTTGAATTGATTAATAAAGATTTTCAAGAGTCAGAACTTCTGGTCTTAGAAGCCTAGAGAATCCAGATTAATATGCAGAATATGTGGGTTGAATTAATTTGGACCATCGGGATTCTACAATTACCAAACCTACTTTATACAGCTTTCTGAATTTCCAGATACGATTTATATCTGCACTGTATAATTACAAAACAGTGTCCAAAAAACAGTCAGTTTTACATAAAGATTTTATGTATTATTTATAATAGGACTATGAAATATGCATTTATGCAATTACAGACAAGTTAGTTTATCTGGTGGGTGAAGACAGGTGCACATCCACTTCTCTCCGGCATGGTCCCAGCGAGGCTAGAAGCTCCATGGCCATGTGAGCTACATGTCAGTTCAGTAGTTTCCAGGCCAGAGGTGGCTTAAGCCTCACTTACACAGATAAACACACTAATATTTCTGATCACCCACAGACTTTCTCCACAGATTTTGAGATTCATTTGGTTTAGGTGTGTTAACAGTCAAAGAAATTGAACCAGTTTGAAATAACTGGTTATTCAACTTGTTGATGCATACCAAAGTAAATTTTTTACAATTGTAATCTTTGGGAAAAACCAGAATTCTGTATAAATGAAAAGTTAGAATACCTGAAGTACAGTTTGTCTTCAATTAGTGTTTTTTTAAACAAAAACAAACACCTCAATACTGAGAATTAAGCTGGAAAAAGTGGTGCTCAAGAATCGGCATGTAAGAGTACGTGTAGATGAGCTCTTTTTTTTATTTAGAAGCTGAGCACTTCTCCAGAATATTAGAGATCTAGCCTTTGTTCATTTTTCTGTCTGAGAAGATTCAGGTTCACAGAAGAAAGCCTGAGTTCTAAATATTCCAAAATGGACTTCCCTTAGAAAAATGACAAAACAAACAGAACTGCTGATCCAGCAGAAATATAAATACTCTTAGAGTAATGTGATGGTTTCAATAAATGATGATATGACTTTATGATTGGAGCAAAAGCCTTGATGCAAGGAATCACTCTTTTTCTTTTCACCTTATTGAGCAGAATTCAGCACTGTCCTTCTGAATTCCCATATATAAGATGAGGGATAATATTAACATTTATCATTCAAAAATCTCAAAGAAAACTTCAGATAGCATTTGACCTGGATATTCTTGTAATTGCAATTCTATGAATGTGGTTTCGTGTTTACTGCAACTGTTAATTTCTTCTCTGCAAATAATTGTAGCTATTCTAACAATGAATTCAAGATTGTTTTATCAAATACTAGAGGGATTTCTATTTAAAATTTCTGGGTCCAGTATATTTTCAGAAATGTCAAAACCGGTCATAATAGCTTTGCAGTAAATTAGATTTTCTTTTGTAAGATTTCAGCTAAAGTTGAATGACTTGAGACTTTTAAATAGTATAGTAAGTTATTATAGGTAGCAACATTAGAGTGTTTCATAACTGTTTATGGTGTACAAAGAACTCATGCCTGTCTTCTCTGTTCTTTTCTGTTACCTGCACAGTAACCTATCTAAGCCTCAGCGATTTAGTTTTGGATATGGAGTAGATATGTAGTAGCCCTTGACATCCTCAAGGGCTCCTTCTGGGCTTCATGATGATAAAATGTAATGCAAAATGCCAGTAGTAGAAGACTTGACAGCATGTAATATTACTTACTATTTTAATACTATCTTGTTATTTTCATCAATTTAACTTCCTGGACTTTTGCTAGCTGTCTATTTTTCAGGAAATTCAAACTGATCTTGTTCTCACCACTAAGACCTTGGGGAGACATTTTGATGAATCAGAGTAAAATTTCTTTGGTTGCTTTATCTTTGCAGTATTTGTAGCACTGTAAAAAGCAGTATTTGCCAAAGGTACCAGCTGAGAATAAATCTGCAAAGAATTGAGTGATCAGAGTGACCAATTA
This sequence comes from Scolopax mira, assembly GCA_004320125.1. Classification (NCBI taxonomy): domain Eukaryota; kingdom Metazoa; phylum Chordata; class Aves; order Charadriiformes; family Scolopacidae; genus Scolopax; species Scolopax mira. Next base: position 21,832 of record BJBW01001824.1, on the reverse strand, counting down.
GAAAAATAAATATAGTCACAGTCTTAAACCACAGTCTCTGCTGTTTAAAGATTTTGAGCTTACCTATGCACACTAGATCCATAAAACCATACATTCCATAGCAGATTTGAAAAAGGATGTCCTTTCTTTGCCATACTGCATAAGGGCTGAAGGCTGACCATAGAAGCCAAGTCACACTTGCTACTAAGAACAGAGATCCTAGGATTACAGCAACCATCTGTACTTTCTCAACCAGTGTTATAGTAATGCTTTGCCACTAAAAGAGAAACAAAGTTGTATAAGATAAAAATGTTATTTTCTGAGATTGTACATTCAACTTCACTTTTTTTCCTGAAATCAGAAATTATTTTAATATGTATACATATCTTCATAAATCTTTACTAATATCCTTGATACTGGCATTTTATATAGGTTTTTTTACCTATTTCACTTTTAGTTAAAGTGAAACTAATAGTTGCTTCCGCAGCCCCTCAGTCACTATCATCACCGTCTAGCTGTGAACTTCAGAAGAGTTAATAGATTTATTTCTGGTTTGAATACATAGGCAAAAAATTATTTAGTCTTAGGAATGGAAATCAGACTTTCATATTTGTGGACTAATGGAAAGAATAAAAGAAATGTTGGGAAGACAATCTTCAGTATGTTAGTGTGGCAGGTTTAAAGTGACAACTCTCCTTTCAATCCCACCCCCCTCAAGTCTGAAGCCATTTTCCACTTTCCTGCTGCTCATCAAAGAAGTTCCAGGCTATCTCCAGACATACCAAAGGATTTGGGTTAATCAGTGTTAACATTACCAAGAGGCTTTAACAAATTTTCTACCAGCTGATATTACCAAGAGGCACCTGCAGCCTATTATGGAAGCAACCTGAAGACTCAGGAGGAGCCCTGAATATAGGTACCATGAACATATCTTTTCAGTGCACCTCAATTAGGTTCACCTTTCCAGGCAAGGCTGTATCCTCTGTATGTGAGGTGATTCAGATTTATGGTGTGACAAGATTTAAAGATAAAAGTGTATGCTTATTGAATTCTGTCAAGATAAGAATAGAAATAAAATTTTGTTAAAACAAAGAGTCACAAAAGCAAAACACAACATAAGGTAAAAAAACCATTCTAGATTACCCTTCACATATATGGCCTTTCTTGGCCATAATTGTCTAAATTAGCTAGACAGACTCTCCAGTCTAGCCCCACCACCTACTCCAGAGCTAGTATGCAGACTTTGTTGATTGCCATCCTTCATGTTCATGTTCCTTTCATGTACTTTGAACATACCTGCCCTCTTATACAGTTGTCATAGAAAAAAAGTGGAGAAAGAGCTACAGAATTAAGGGCGCTATTCTCTCTTTTCCCATCTGGCAATAATTTTTCCTTTTTGCTGTTACTTTATGAAAGCTTTCTCTTTTTACCAGCAGCTGGGTACCCAATACTGTATGATCACAGGATGCTAGAATAATTACGGTGGCAATAGGCTGTGGAAGGACTCCAGTTCAACTTTGTGCTCGAAACAGGGTCAGTGATGTGATCAGACCAGGTTTTTCCAGGCTTTATTCAGTAATACCTTGAGAACCTCCAAGCATGGAGACCGTCCAGCCTCTCTGGGCAACCTGTGCTGTTTTTGACCGTCTTCAGGTTGAAAAATGTTTTGCTAATATCTAAGATGATTCTCTTTTGTTTCAACTTATGCTCTCTTCCTCCCATCAAGTACCACTGTGAAGAGCCTGAGCGAGCAATGAGGTCCTCTCCCCCTTTCTTCTATTTCAGTTTTTTCCAATAAGGTTTCTACTGTTACCTGCCTAATTTGCACATCTGGTGCCACATGCCTTCTCTTGTTGCAGCCTTCTGAACACAATAGTACAAAAAGATAGCTATGTAACAATTCGTAAAATGTCTACCTTGAAATAATATCCTTTTATAATGAACTTACTTATAAAACTCACACTAGCTATTTCATTGAACTTCAGGGTTTGGAATGGGGTTATTCATATTAAATAATACCTTTTTTATGGTAAAGCAACTATGGATACTCATTTACTTTGTTAGAGTTTTCTTTATAAGGTCAAGGAAGGTCATTAACAAGTGATGCATGGCAGAACGGTGTGAGCGTCTTATGACTCAGCTATTACTTTTATACAGGTTTTAAATGTCAGGACTGAAATTCACAGAACTCTCTTTTTAGACTCTACAGGGATATGTTCAACAAAATTATTTTTCATTTCTCAGCTGAAGCCACATTGTGCAACTTGGCAGAAAACTGTCAAAAATGCTATTGGTTATGTATCTCTTTCTATCTTCTTTCATTATCAATGTGAGACAGACCTGTAAGGAATTTGTTTGGAATGTCTGAAATCAAAGTAAATTTACGTGAAGTAAAGCTTTAACTGTCACAAAATATTAAACTGTCAAATTAATGGAAGAAACTGGCAATAAATTGAAAAAAAAAACATTATATCACCGAAATAAACAGCAGATCTTTCACAGTACAATTTCAGCAATGCAGAAGTTCCTAAACTCACTTCAGCTTATTTTGATTTTCTTTCTTTCTTTTTTTAACTTAGATTACTCATAATTATTCTGCAAGATAGCACTGAACAGAAAGAAAAGTAGTCCAAACAGTTGGGCTATGTAGCATGGAGTCTAGATATAAAGCCTATCTCTTATTCTGGTGTTGTCTGACAAACAATTTCTATTTCTATCTCCCACTGCCAAGCAGAATAACGACTCCTATCATCTTTTTCCATCTCATGAGGGCATCTGTTGGCATACCCAAACTTCTTTCTAGAAAAGCTTGACCTTGAAATGTCCTAAGAAACAGAGATATGATCCTTATCTGTTCCTAGCATCTTCTTAAGAATGTATTCTAGTTATATTGCTATTCTCCTTGCCTATCAAGAATGCAAGGAATTTCATCTCTCAATCCCAATAAATTCAGTAATTTCACAGATTCAGTATATATATCCAGGAAAGAGAGGCACCCCAACTACTCAGAATATGCTCAACCATTCCACAGGTTGTAGTTCCTAACAACTCCTTTGCCTTTAAAAATCAAAGACAGCTTATAAAACAAAACAAAACAAAAAGACGAAAAACAACAAAAGAGAACAACCAAAACCCCAAAAGGGGGTTGGATGTTTTCTTCTATTACTCATCTGCTTCAGCCTTTCTGTTATTGTCTGTCTGTCTTCTACAAACAAAGCTTTTTAGTGTAATCAGTAAGTTAAATTAATTGATGAGATCCCACAGTAGACAGAGGAGAAAGGACTGTATGCCAAAGATGGAAGGCATTCAGGAGGCCCAGAAAGATTTATGCAGAACTTCTAACCTGCCTCCTAGTGCTAGGCAGCCCGCCCCAAGGATCCAACACCCTAAGAATGATAGGCTGGGAGGGATCTGTATTAACGTGGGACCAGTTTAGGGATCTTGGTCTCTGTGTATGTCTCTCCTTAGTCCTAAAGGCAAGAAGACTGTGAATGTTCCTGATGGCTAACTTGCCTCAAATGTCACTTCCTCCTCCTTGCCCCACTCCAATCAGTTTTCATTCAGAACAGTCTGAGATTGCCTCTTGGGAAATTAATGTCTTGGGTTTTTTTCTTGTAAGTTTTACTGAGTTTGGGTACAAGCTATAAAAAGCAAACAGATTTTACTGAGACAGGCACCCTGTTCACTTAATTAAGAAGGTATGCTGTAGTTATGATGTTACTCACATTTAAATAGGTTTGGAAGGTTCAGTCTTTTACTGAGCCGTGAGCAGTATTAGCCATTAGGCACCAAGAGGAAGTCTTACTCACAGTATAGCTGATACGTGAGTACACACTCTGACAGACACCTAAGAAGATAGTATTTTTCTAAGAGTAAGGTTCTCCAAAAGCCAATTAAACTTCACTTTATTCTTCACAATCATTTACCTTATTGTATGCCCTATTGCATGTTGTTATAATCACTTCACCTTTTAATGTCAAATTAGTGGCTTAAAATAGAGAGGTCAAAAAAATAATGTAATAAAATAGTTCAGTGATAGATGATGTTGAGAAATTACATTTAGAATTTAACAGACTGAATTATTTAACATCCTATAATGAATGATCTCATTATTAGTCTGTCATAATTTAAATCCATTATTTCCAAAGTTTCTCATTTTCTTCATATAACTCATCTCACAACTCATAATTGCTCCTGATTATAAATTGACTTCCTAACATTTTTTTATTTGCTGACTATACATTCCATAATCAGTAACAGTTCTTTTAGCTAAGTATTTTACCATGTTAGAAAAGATCTATGCAACCATGTAGTGTCAGCTTCTGTAAAGTACATGAACCTAAAAAGTAAATATTATGAGAAAGATTACAGTTTTTGCTTAAAAACTAGAAATTGAAAGAAAATGTTAGAAATTCTGTAACTAGACAACTATAATAATACTCTGAACAATTTTTCAGAGTCATTAAAAAATTCTCATTTACATTTCCATGAAATGGGATTCCATTTCATATTCCTTCCTCTCACATCTGTAGTGTTATGATGTACCATGGTGTCCCTGTTGCCCATGAAAAGAACGCATTTTACTTTAATAGACAACAATGATGAAATCTTCCTTTGAAAATGCTTCCTTCATAAACAAAATATAATTCATGGATCTGATTTTAATATAATACTGTCTGTCCCTTGAAAACTTCCTACACTTTTACTTCTACTGACACTTCATTATGTTTGTCTCTTTTAATCTTAATTGCTTTGATGGACTAATTGTTAAAGAATAAAGTTAATACAGTTCTCACAACACAAAGACGGATATAATATTCAAGGTCTACCATCTTTGAGATACATCAACATTAACTTGCCTTTTTTTTTTAATGGTGCCTTGTAAAATCCCATTGTTTATTGTAAAATACATGGCAGAAAAGTGATCTAAAAAGTACTGACTGAGACCATGCTCGTACTTAGAATACATTACATGAAAAATGTCTGCAATGAAACTACAGGTTTTCAGGTTTTCCTACATCCTTAAAAAAGAACATATGAAATTTCCTTATGGCTCCTCAAATGTGTACCTGTTTCAACTGTCACAGTTTGTAATCCACCAAAACGCCTGGAACCAAAGAGCTGTTGGGCGTTACTCCTCTTTGTTCTCTCAGAAACACAGCTAATTATGGACCCTGCTGACTGAAGCCTCCCATTCCCTCTAATCATTCTAGAATGTATATTTTATACACCACACAAGCAATTTAGTTGATAGTTCCTGGAAGTGTTGGCTTACGGCATGTACGTGACTGAGTAGAACATCTACACCTACCTTGGATGTGTGATGGATTTCTGATTGACTAGAAGCCTGAACATCCTGAGCAACTTATAAAATCTACATTCTATTACCTTCACCTTTCAAAATTGTACTATTTATTAAGCAGACTAATTTAACATTGTATCTTATGATTTTTAAATTATGTTAGAATCAAGAACTGAGACCACAAGCAAGCAGAGCTGTGATGAAAACTGTATTAGTCTTACATTATTTTTTCTCTGAGAAATTATCTTTTGCTGCTGCCCCAAAAATAAAAGGAATGAGGCAAGACCGCAGGACCGTGTGAGCATTTTCACTCTCTTAGAGACAGAAAATGAATATTTGGTTTTACAGGTATATGTAGGTGAACTCACACTATTCAGAGTTTCTGGAAACATAAATTCCTGTTGAGTAAAATATATACTAATCCTGTGCATTAATCATCCTGTTTATTAAAATAAGGATTGCAATTTTATCCAGTCTCAAAAGAAAGGCTGACCCTTTACTAATAAGCATACTTGAATGGCACTAATATAGTATTCTCAACAGCTAAAAGCATATGAAACAAAACTGTGAAATCTGCTAAATATCCTGTTTGTATCAAGTAGTATTTTTTTTTTTCTAATTCCTGCTTTCAACTTTTAAACCTGTCAATCTACCAGGACAAAATCCTGCCCAAAATACTTAATACATAAGACTTAATAATACAGAATACTTAAGTCATGGTGTGTTGTAGAGAGGCATTTGTGAGAAATACGTGAAGTTAAAGTGAATTTTCCTCAAGTCAGCTTTTACCTCATATGATTCTCTAACCAATTAAATTTAGCTTAGTGGCTTAGTTCATCAGTATTTTGAACATTCCATGGACATGTGTATATTAGGTGAAAGCCAATGAATGAAAATTACCACTCTATGTGAATAATACTATTCCTAGTGAAGTAGGAACTGTTCAATTTCTGTTGTTATGGGAAATACTGAGTTTCATTGCTACCTAGCTTGATGATAGCATTATCTAAAAATTAAATATGAATGAATGTAGGAAATGAAAGCCTGCCATGGTTGTTGCATTCTCTGCAACTTAATGATGATCTGCAAAATTAAACTGAATACTTTGCTCAAGCATAGACTGTCACATTATGCATAGATCCACATTCCTGTAATAATACTGAGAAAGAAATATTTATTCTGATTACTCAGAGGAAGTAAGTAAGTCTCAGCAAGATTAGAAACCAGTTCTGTGAAGGACATATTAACAATTTTCATGCCATCTAGTCACTTAACGGTATTTTGCCTATACAACTCTGCACCTCTCTTTGGACACAAACAGACAGTATCAACAAAAGGTTCTGGAGATGTTTTTTCCTTCTTTTCTAGGAAAGGAACTCTTTGTAAATTCTAGCTAAAACTGTTGAATACTTTTACATGAAAAAATGCTGAGCGTGAGGCAAAGATTGTGCAGCTTGTTATGATGTTAATGCACTCACAAAAGATATATAACAAATTACTCAGCATGGAGGGACAGAACAAGCCTCGTCCATAAAAATGCCCTAGCCACCAGTCAGTATATGGAGGGATCATCTGTTCTTGATCGTTTCTCTTGATATCTTCTTGTCTATCTTATTTAAAGTATTTAAGTATTAATTTCATTAATATTTATATTAATATGTAATAAAAAAATAATTTATCAAAACTCACACCTCATCTGCTAGCTGGACTTTCCAAAAGTGCTGACTATTCCTTCTCTGTCTTTTTGGCTCTACGAATAATTAAATATTTTTTACAACACATAAGAGAGGAAACACATGGGGTTTATCTGAGATTAATCTACACCCTAATGGTTGGTACATTCCCATATGAGAGACTTTGACTCAAACCCATTGTTCACCTGAGCTAAAGCAAGGTTTTAAACTTCCATCTCTAAAGATACTATTTTAATAACTGAGATTTACATGGTATTCAGGATATTCAATAGTAGAACCTCTTCCAAGTAATTTATTGGAACACTTTCAGTTCCCATACAATACATAGATGTTCAGTGAACCAAAGAGAAAGCAAATGAAATTGATTACTCTATTCACATCACCTCTATAGGGAATAGTAGGGAGATGATTTTAGGATGGTACAAAGTATCAGGAACTATTTCTGACACTGGCCTATTTCAGTGGATTCTGGATGCTGAAAAAGAGGCAATGGAAAGGTCTTTCCTGGAAAAGAACCATATAAAAGATGTGAAGGTGGAAGAAATGCTGTGTAATTGGAATTTTAAAGTTCAAAGTTTCCAGCTCCCTAAAAGAAGACTGAAAGAGGACTCTTATAAAGCATTTAAGTCTTGTAAAAGGGGTAGAAAATGCTAAGTATTAATATGTTTTTCCAATCTAGGCACAACACAAAATGATGGTTAGATGATGGAACCAAAGAATGCAGATGTACAAAGAAGTTCAAATAGATACACACAGTTAAGAAGTTGCAAAGCATCAATTACCAACATTCTGTTTAAACTACACAGTATTTACCACTTTCCACTATCTGCTTCTAGGCAGTCTAAGAATCCAAAGACAGGAAATCAAGTAGGGCATCACCATCTATTGTCACTAGATTCCCTTGCATCCTGCATCAACATTATTCACAACTGAGAATCAGGGATTTAGTAGTTCTGGCAGAAAACAACTCCGTACTCTCGGTTAGGCACAGGATCTGAAGAGGCGCCTTCACTATCTAGTCTTCTTCCTATTGCTATATGGCAATGATGTGTTTCAGCAGTCAGGAGTACAACCTCACCAGAAAACAACTGAGTACAAATACTGGCCTCCTGCCTTTTTGGCCCTGAACAAAAACTAATTCACAGAACAGGATGAAAATTTTCATGTGAAAATCCGGAAGATGTACAACATAGGGAAGAGACAATCCTGATTTCTTGTGCTTCTTTGTAAGGCAGAAAACAAAGGAAACTTCAGATTCTGAGGGCAACAAAAAGACTAAAGAAAGATATCCTGAGTTCAGAGGTAAGGCTGTTGCTTCGTCTGATCTCTAAACAAGATTATGTGTATCTTGGGCGAAGGTTAAAAGGCAGGATGATACCAAGGATAATGCCAGCACATTATCCACTAGCAGGTTATCATGAAGAAGGCAATTCTGGGTTCTGGCTTGTATAAAACCTGGCACAGCCTGCTCTAAAAGTCAATTATAATGCAATTTATTAGATTAGCAAATCAATTAGATTGATTCTGTAATCAATTAAACGAACAATATATCTTCATTTGAAGACAATTTAATCATAATTATAAAGTTTTAGACTGTGCAAATGAATATGGTAAATAATATACTGCTTGAAAATTTGGCCTAATGAAAGAATTAACTTATTTATTTATTATAATTGTATATATTACATATGATTTATGATAATGAAAACTTGATATAAAAATATGTGCAATGCATATATAATGATAAGAATTAACATAATATATGTTTGCCACAATTATTAATAATTATGATTTAATTATTAAGTTATTAATGAAAAAAACCTGAGAAAGGGTCAAATGCCATAGTTTTTTCATGTACTGCTGCATAATTACAACTACAAAATAGTAGGTACTGTTGTTCAAATCAGTAATCAAATTTTTTCTAACAGTTTGGGGTAGCCATTGTTTTGATTACCCAGTTACTTCACAGAATCTTCATGGTTGGAAGGGACCTTTAATATCATTGAGTCCAACCATAAACAAACAAACAAAAAAGCCCAAACACACACACACCCCCCACAATCCCATCACCACAACAATCACCACACCCAACAATCTCGGGCACTAGAGCATGCCCTGAAATGCCACATCTACAAGTTTCTTAAATACCTCCTGGGTAGGCTGTTCCAGTGTCTGACCACTCTCACAGTAAAGTAATTCTTCCTAATATCTAATCTAAACCTCCCCTTCTGCAACTTATAAGAGTCTATTTTTTAGATCTGAAAATGTGTAATATAGTGCTTAATGACAGAAAATGGCAATTTAAATACTAAGTAGCATCAAATATGATAGCTCCGTCTGTAAAAAATAAAATAGTTGTTTTTATAGTACACACTACACCAGAAACTGTATTTCTCTCCAGCCATTTCATGACTACCTCTGAAATCCCTTAGAATAATTACAGTATATTGCACAATGGAACCGATGCTCTTGAACACTGAAGGTACCTGGTTTCCTGACGTGTTTTATGAATCAGCATTCATAACATTGCAAGAAGCAACGGTTGTAATATGAAAAGCAGTAATATCCATTTATATAATTGCGTTTTAAAATCCCTAAACTATAAATTGTTCTTGTCTTAATGGTGCTTATATGACTTACATATAACCCGTGTACCATTTCTTGCAGTACAAATACAGACATAAAGATAAAAATAACCTCACTTTCTCTCAAATACAAGAAGTACCTAAGAGAATGAAAGGTAAGTACATGCTGCCCATATGGAAAACGTGCTTATCAAAGAACAGGACAGGCTAAAGTAGAGAATATTGAAATCCTTAAGATGAATCTGATGGTCCCTCTCCTTATATTGAATACTGGATGATACGAAGATCTTTCCCTTAGGTTTGACAGATATCAGAATGCATCAGTAATTAATCAAATTATTATTTGGTGCAAGCATCCAGAAAGGAAGGGGATGTTAGGCAATACTCTGTAAATGCTACCTGAAGAGGAAATTACTCTCTTTTCTAAGTCTCAGGAAGACTTTAAGTTGTTGTACATTTAAATACAGGCAAAGTGTCCTTTTTGCAAGATTGCATTGAATGATTGGAGCTTCTGATGATTCTTGTGGCCACTGGAGGACAGTGCTGCAAGTACAAGAGAAGGCTTTGAGTGTAAGACTCCTATATTCTGTTTGTGTTATTCTGATGTGAACCAGTGAGTTCACATCTGCTGTTATGCCCATTCCTTCAAGTAAAATATGTCACATTACTTTCCTCCTATGAAACAGCAGCCCTGAAATTGAGATGCAGAATTTACTCATCCAAAGAGGAACACAATGTGCTAGGAGTAACCACAGGTTCCAGTAGATTGTAAATTGCAGATTGCTCAGATAATAGCAATGAAAGATACATAAAGCATTCCATTAAAAAGTAGACTTTGTCTGTCTGTTCTTGCCTGATGAGCAGAGAGAGCTTCCTTAGCATGAAAGAAGAGAAAGCATACAGAAATTTACTCTCATTTTCTCCAGATACAGTTTCCTCAATGCCAATTTTGTGGAATTTGGCTTTTTCAAGATTCTTGTAGTACTTGGAATAATCTTCTTCCAGTGTCAGCAGAGTAGGTAATACACATGAAGCTAACAACTATTTCATCTTCATGATAAGGTTCATCATTTTCTGAAACTCACAAGGAATTATTTTTTTTTTCAATTATATCTGTTGTTTGGGCATAAAAGACTAGAAAAAAAAAATTAAGCCTTAGCTCAGGAAATGGCCTTTATGCATTAATATAGTTTGTACGGGCATCAATACAGTGTATTCCTGTACTAGGAATATGCTTGTCACATAAATGGCAAAGTTTAATACTGCTGTGGAGGGAAGACAGTGCCAGGAGAATATGCAAAAATAAAGAGGGGTGTAGGGGAAGAATAATAAGGGGAAACAGCATGTGGCTAAAACCGGAATATTCATTCTCCATCGACTTCACTGAAATGTAAACAAAAGTAGCAGGAAAAAGAAATTCAGAAATAAAGAAAATAAAAAGAAACAATGAAATAAATTAAAACAAAAACCAAAGAACCCTATGAGAAAAGTCATGCAGGCAAAACTCACAATGCAAAGAGAGTCTTCTGACTCAGACAAGTACTCCAAAAGAATCACTTGTTCTGACACTGTCGCACTGCTGGCGTGAAAGGAGGCAGGGGCTGCCCTTTGCACATTGCCAAAGCAATGGGAAAGCACTCCATTTGCATCTACTGAATTTGAAGTCTCACTGAACTTGAAAAAAAAAGCCAAAAACTGCAATAGGTTGAAAAGCTGTTTCCCCAGCTAGCAATTTAAGAAAGAAGTATGTTAGCATGACTGCCAGTCATGTGGATGAAGCACTGAAGACTTCAGTGCAAACTGAACAACATTCAAAACCAAGAAGCATTAAAAGGAAGTTTCGAAACGAATTCAATAAAGCCAACTTTCTTTTTGACAAATTTCAGTTGTGGAAAAAAATACAGTGGCACTTCACAGTTGACACGGCATGACCGGTAGAGAAACTAGGAGATTATGACAGTATTTGGTGTCCAGGGGCAGGCTATTTACATTACCAAATAATTATGAGCTAAGGAATTATAGACAAGAGGTATAAGAGCAGTACACTATCATTTATTAACAAGTTTTCATATTGAGAAATAGAAGAATCCTGCTGAAACAATCAGTACTTGTTTGCAATGTTATTCACTAATCTGTGTTGTTACGAATTAAAATCTAAATAATTAGGATTTTTGAGATATCACAAAAAGACAAAAAATTGTGTGTGAAAAACTTAAAAATCTTTCCTGGCTTAATTTCATCAATTTTAGGCTAGAAGATCAAGATATTGGAAAAATATCCAGTCAGACAAAAAAAAAGAAAAGACAAAAAAGGGTAGCTCAAAGGTTCTTGAATGGAAGCCCCACACTGTATCTTAAGCCTTGCATTAGATATCTTAGATAGTTCACTTGGATATCTTGTCTACCTTGACTTCAGCAAGGCTTTTGACACTGTCTCCCACAGCATCCTCACAGGTAAGCTTAGGAAGTGTGGGTTAGTTAAGCAGATTGAAAACTGTCTGAAAGAAAGAGCTCAGAGGGTCATGATTAGTGGCACATAGTCTAGTTGGAGGTCTGTATCTGGGGTACTGGTACTGGTAGTTGGGAGGGGTGGCTGACATGCCAGAAGGTTGTGCTCCCATACAACAAGACCTGGACAGTCTGAAGAGTTGGGCAGAGAGGAATCCAATGAAGTTCAACAAGGGCAAGCATAGGGTGCTGCACCTGGGGAGGAATAACCCCATGAACAGTACAGATTGGGGGCTGATCTGCTGAAGAGCAGCTCTGGGAAGAGAGACCTGTGAGTCCAAGAGGCAAAAATGTGCTCTTGTGGCCAAGAAGGCCAATGGTATCCTGGGGTGCATCAAGAAGAGCGTGGCCAGTAGGTCAAGGGAGGTCATCCTGCCCCTCTACTCTGTGCTGAGGGCAAACCCACCTGGACACATTCCTGTGCAACCTGCTCTAGGTGGACCTGCTCTGGCTGGGAGGTGTTGGACTAGATGATTTCCAGAGGTCCTTTCAAACCTCTATCATTCTGTGATTCTGTGATATCATAAGCATTAACATTACAGTAACTATGTATATGGAGCAACCTTGATTACCATTCCCACTGCCCTTAAATTTTGTATGTATTTTTCGAATGGAATTTGTTGTAAGTATCTGATTTATGCTTATAATCCCAGTAATAACTTTTATTCAAGATATTTCATCCGAAAAACAACCTGACACCATGTCTCATGCTAGTCATCTTGCCCCATGAAAAGGAACAATATTTTTTTCTGAATTAGTTAACCCACTATTTAACACTCCAAGATAATGACACTCTTTAAATCTTTATATCTATCTTACCACTACAACAAGATGACACCAGCAATTAAAACTTTATTTCTAAGTACAATTCACAGTTTACACTGTGCTAACTGTTGTTTCACACCATTTAAGCAGCCAAACTTGCACATTTCACAAGTGAAACAAGAAAACAGTTGCTTTTTTAATAAGCTACAGGAAATAAAGGAGTAACATACAATGGGCACACCCCTACATACTTTCATTGCTATTCTTTTTTTAGAAAAAGGCTGTTTTATTTAATTTATGTAGGTACTTAATTACCTTAGTATACACTTTAGAAGTCCAACAGAACCGCCCATGTGAATGCAAGAGAACAAGTTTAAAATAACTATCCATATGTTAGTAAAAATTGTTGTCCATGCTAGAATCGCTATTTCCTTGCCTAACCTATTTTTTACTGATAATCCCCTATCTTAAATGGACAGATGTGAGCACCAGAGTGGCTTGTCTAGCTCCCTGCATGTTGTAGCTGATGGTTTGACAAGAATAACAGATTTTCTGAGTTCTATCAGTTGAGATGCCAACTTTGAACAAATGTTCCATCTCGCAAAGCACGAACACACAGAGAATCAGGAAAGCAGATCTCAGCACTCCAACCATTGTAGCAAAATCCCAAATATTAACTACACCTGCTAGATCATCTCTTTGATGTTCATCCATTCCAACCAGTGAGAAAACGTAATTTTTGTCATAGAATGTTGAAATCCTCACTAGACTGGGAATATCCAAATTTCTGATCTAAATCATAGGTTTGAAACATTTGGTTTCCGATTTTTTGCAGTTCTGACGTAAATCCCCCTCCCCCCCTTCCTCACTCTTAGTTCTTTCATAGGACTCTCTAAAACAAAATCGATCTCCTTCCTCTCTTTCAAGCTTATAACTTCTGTGCACTTAACCCTTTTCCACTTGGTGCATTCAATTTCAATTCTTAACTCTTTTTATAATCTCCCATGTTATTTCTTGATGGCTTCAGCTCCCATGTTGATGACCACTCTGATCTCTTAGATGAATATCATCTCTCCTCACTGGACTTACAAATACAGCTCAGTGTTCATAGTCAACAAAACAGCCATTCATCGCTTTGATTAGCTTTTCACCTAGGTCTACATCTAGTCTTCTGTTAATAGTTCCTCTTTATCCCTACCCAACTATCACTGTGATATCACTGTAACAGAATCAGTTCATTTGTTCACATATTACTCTTCATTATTTCATGACTTTCAAATTGTTGGTACTGATGATTCCTCTGTTCCCTGCTGCCTCTTGCTTGTCATTAGCTACCAATTCTCTCCACTCTTCCAAAGTTTCTACAGTTTTGTTCTTCCTTTCCACTGTAACATCCATCTTGCACTCCTTCAGCTCTCTATGCTAACAGACACGTATTTTGCTCCCGGGATGCTAGTAGTGCACCAATGGCCTGCTCACTTGTTCCATAACAAATTTGTTCTCTCATCCGAATGGCCAACCAAACGCATTCTCAACTGACGCTTCTTTCCACACCTTTTTGCTACCTTTATTTCCCAACTCTCTACTCCTTCTATCTTCAAGTCTTTGTGCATTAATTGCAAGAAAACAGAGAAAAGATAATACAACATGAAATTCATTATCCCCTTGGTATCTTTTCACTTTTGCTTTCTATATTTGCAATTCTGTCCCTTCCCATCAGTGGTAACATTTTTACTGTCCTCTCTTCTTCTATAATCTCTCTACTTTGTATCAGAGACATGATTTTGTCCTTCCTCCTGATGCCCTCACCCCAATTCCATTTCAATTTCTCTTTCGGAGACTTCTCTCTTCAGACCTTTCCCAGAAAGTACACAAGAAATGTATTTTGCCTATTCCGCCACAGAAAAAAAACTACAACTTTGACACTGTTGGCCTCTCCAACAGCCCTGATGTTTCTAAACTCGTTGCACACGCTACATAGAACTGATCATAATCACCAGCTTCCACCCAGACATGCCACTGAAATGACTGAGAGCACATCAAATCAAAAGGTCTATCCAGTCTAGTAACTTGTCCCTAGAAGCAGCCAAAAGTAGATGCTTAGGAAAAGAAAGAGTGTGAAAAGTACAAGTACTTTTTGCATGCTAATGACTGACAGATCTACGTTTATGGTTCAGACTTCTCTCTACTAACAAGACTAAAATATTAATCTGTTTCTAACACCTTTGTATGGATCTTACCATATATTTAAGTTAATTAGAATCTCTAGGATTTTCATGTCCCAGTCTTCTTCAGGCAGTATGGATTCACCCTCCAATCCACGAATCTGTCTGGCAATCCGGGAATTATCTTAAATTTAAGTATCTATTTGGATCTTCCTGTTCATGATATTTCTAAAACTTGTGGGCATCTTCTGTGTAGTATATCTGACTATTCATACATATAGTTCCTCATCACTTTCATCTTATGTCTCAATAACTGTAACACAGCTCTTAAGCTCATGACAAAGGTAATTTACTCAGTGATCACAAGACTGCTTCAAATACAATTTTGTTAAGCCCTCTACTTTGACCATGTTACTGCCCATCTTTCTCCACCATGCTAGTTCCTCTTCCACATCACATCAAATAATAAAGATTTGACTTGATTCTTAAAGTCCTTCAAGGCGCTTACTGACACATTAATTACCTTTTAATGACTACTCAGGTATTCTTAGCTGAACAGAGATGAGATTCAATGTCTATCTCAGTCAAGTATTCTAACAGTCCTTCCTTACTTCCTTCACATTCTAAGGGTACCTGCAAAGCTTATTTTCTTTTCAAGAGGCATCTTAAAACTCATCCGATATGCCAAAAACGCTAGCCTTCTCCCTTTCCTCTCCTTAGTTATGCCTACACACAGTCATATATAAAAAGTAAAAGCTCATCCAGCTGAGCATATTTGTTAGCAATAACTGTTACTAAACATCTATTGCACA
This sequence comes from Scolopax mira, assembly GCA_004320125.1. NCBI lineage: Eukaryota > Metazoa > Chordata > Aves > Charadriiformes > Scolopacidae > Scolopax > Scolopax mira. The sequence continues at coordinate 6,023 of BJBW01001824.1, read as the reverse complement.
TTTTTTTCTGGACACTGGCCTGCATATTGAAGTGTCTGAAGAACTTTTGCACTTTTTAATATAATATGCATATTCATACATGCAGTCTGATACAAAGTCTTGCTCATACTTATCTAATTGATGCCAGTGAGATTACTCAAATGAGTGAGGACTATTCACATTAACAAGACGTGAAAAATTGAACTTGTAATTCATGAAAGCTGTTGAACATAGTAATTTTTATGCTGGATATTTCAAATGTCAACAATCACAATTTGGGCCACTGAAAACCACTGAATTCAGGAGCCATGTTCCACCTTCAGTAGCTGCATATTTGCTTAAATAATACCAAGTACAGCCTTATTTTATTCTTCTATATTAAGAAATCAGACCTAACAATAAAGGATTTACTTTTTAAAATAACTGGTTTGTAATTTTCCTGATGTCAGAAAAGATACTGAATTGCCATCCAATAAGCTTTTAAATTAGCACACCAATCTACTGTATCACTTTTGAAATAGGTCCAGTTCACCTAAAGTACTAGAATATAACATTTTAATGAGCAGAAGCACAGGGTATATTAAACATCGTACATAATACTATTCTTTGAAAGACTATACTAACAGTCTAGAAAAGGCTATTCTCTAATTATACTTATTGTTTATTTTTACAGAAATTATGTGGTTTAGCAACAAAGTATATTTTCTGAACCTTTGCATAACTTATTCCACTTTGTAAGATTATTTCTGAATCTTACAAGGGAATTTACATTCTCCAAAATAAATTCATGTTTAACTGCAAGTCTAATAAGCTAATTTGCTAGCACCTTAGTAGTAGTTAAATAGCACCAACAAAAAATAAAGCACTCTATATTTTCTTCAGGAAGGAAATCTGTATAAATATAAAGCTTAATAAACCAATATAAAAATATTTTCTGTTTATATTTTTTTTCTCTTTGTTAGTCAGACATTAAATTCTCAGTGGGTTTAATTTCCAATCAGACATTTCAAGTTTCTCCCTCCTTTTAAAGTTGTTTTAAAAATCTTCAAAAACTCTTCACCCAAACCAATATTTGTTCCATCTCCCCTCATTATAATTTGGGGTTTTTTCTAGTTATTAACATACCCTTGCCTACTATTGGATCAAATTTTACCCTGCCGTAAGAAGCAAGTCTGGCAATGCAAAACATGTGCTTTCATTAGTGCAAGGACAAATGTTTTTCTGATATGATACAGAAAGCTATATTGAAAATACTCCAAATTTTCATTTGTCTGTGAAACACCCTATCAATTGTCATCAATTTGTTTGTATATTCATCTCTCACTGTTAAGTGTCTTGGTTAATTTGTTATTTTTTATGTTTTAAGATCTATTCTTACATTAAAAGTCTACGTGTTTCCAGCATTGGGTTCCTAAAAGTGAATTAAATAGTAGTTGCTGAAATGTACAAAGTGATACTGGAAAAATTGCTATCAGAATAGTCACTTACCATGGCAAATTTTGTTCCTTGAATGTACTGCCTCCAAAGAGGCCCCCCTTTGGGATTACTTTCCCTGCCATGAAGCAACAGAAACCATAGAAAATGTTAGATATTAATTGGAATGTTCACATCTATTCCAATGTTCTGGAAGAAAACACAGAAAGGTCTCCTACTCCTTAACTCCCTAAGCATTGTTACATTCCATAAATACCTGAGGTACAAGTAAACCTGAGGAGCTGGTGTAAATCTGCATAGACAAAGCACTGGAGAAAAAGTTATTTTGGTAAATAGCATTCTTTTTCTCTCTTATGACACTGCCTACACAGATCTAATAAGTAAAAGGCTGGAAGAGACAATTTGAGAACATGGACTGAGGCAGACTACTAGTTGTAGAGAGAGTGAGCTACTTCTGTCCAAATATTTTAAGTCATGCAATGCAAGAAGTCCTGCTTGCCTGGGAACTTTTAAGTACATTAGCTACCTCAATGAAGATGTTGTAAACTACTTCTATCCTGAAATGGTCTAACCCTTAGCTTTTTACCAAACCTGATCAAAAAGCTACCTTAAAAATGGCTTCTGTGTAGTCAAGCAAATGATTCAGAGTCTGTCCAAATGCTTAAACCAATCCAGCTGTTAAAAATGTCCAATTCTATTATAGTAAAGAATATAGGAGAACAGGGGAGGCATTTTAAGAGCGACTGTCCTTATAAAAATACACAGACAAGTGCAGTTTTGAGAGTTCCTGTTAGATTCTGTAACTGCAAGAGGAATATTCAATGTAGGAGAATGAGAAAGGTAACACTGAGTCTCTCCGAAGAGATGTGTGACCTTTTGGATGTCAGGAGTTTGACCCTAGGAATGTACGTCTAGCTTACTATTTGAGTATGCAACTCCATGAAATTTTTTTGCAAGTTATTTTGTCAAGAATAAAAAAGGACAGAGTTAAATAATTTACATAAAAAATAAAAGATGGGGTTAAGAATAAATCAAGCTTTTTTTAAGCTATTGAAGGAGAAACATGAAACTAGTTCTGCCACTCCCACCAAAAACATTCCATAACTCATGAAAAGAATGGTATTCAACTTTTGGCTCTTCAGTTTCTTTCTACTTGACTAGAAGCTTGGCCAAACATTGTTGTCTATTGTCACCTACTGACACTTTCTTCTTTGCTTCTGTTTTCACAGAAATTGAATACCTGTTCTTCAAACTGGGGCTTGATTCTGTTGTCCACAAGATAGGTGTCTAATGACATTTCTGACGTCCTTTAATATTGCACTTGGCCTCCAGCTGCAGTTCCAAAGTCTCTTGTAATCTGTGTCATATCTCCTATTCTGCGTAGATATTTTGGCTACCTTGGGGACATCTCAAACAGCACTAGATGCCTCTTTGCAGGCCATTGCACTGTCATGCCCTTGCTTTAAACAAGTATTCTCAGAGACTGCCATTGTTGATAATGATATAACCTTGCTAGAAAAAAGATGAGATTGCTCTGCATACAGGAAATAAATATTTTTAAAAGGTTAAAGAAAGGAAAAAGGATCAAACAGAATCCCGTAACAAACCAGCACATAAAGTCTATGTAGACACAGAATCTAGCACCTTCATTTTGTGGAATGTTTTACTAATCCATGGCTTTTTTATATCATAAAGTTTCTACCTAGTAAAGTTCATTAAAAAGTTTTCTTTGTGCATTTATAAAGAAAAAACTTGAAGTCACAACTGGCTCTGACAGTACTTGCACCTAATCTGAACAGCTATAAGCAAATACTCCAGATATCCTAAGTCCAAGGAATGCTTATCACGCTCGCACAACCACCATTACCATCCAAGCATGTCTTTTCTATAAAACTTCAATCAAACTCAGGCACAGAAAAATGACCCGAGTGATCTGGCCTTTGAGAGCTCCATCATCTCTGAGCTCACAGGATCAAAACTAAAAAAAAAGACGTAATTATCTTACTAAATGTGTTCCTCAGATCTATGAAATACAATTTCTAGGATGGAATTTTAAGCCTCTAAAGAATTCTGATATGCAAAGTGGTACTAAGGCTTCCCTAACAGATCTGCTAAAGCTTTAAGTTTCCCCTCTCCTCTCCCTGAACACGCTACCACCATAATATTCCAACTTCCACATGTGTGTTGTGATGCTGTTAAAAGGGAGCTGGTAAAAACATTACTGCACATTTCAGCTTCTGAAACAGCTATTGGTGGACAAAACCAATAAAGAGCATTCATGTGCCAAGACTGAAAAGTCACCTCCTTCTGCATTTTTACAGTAGGTGAATACACACACAACACAAGTTTTCTTCGACTCTCTTCTCTGGACCTCATGCTTGAAGAGTGAAAGAAATCAACCTTTGACTGAGTCTTTAACAAATTATAAAGACATTTTTAAAGTTTAGAAAGCGAATCAGGGAGATCCAAGTTCCGTCACATCTCAGTATGACTTATCTAATTACAGAATTTAACAGTCTCTGAAGACAATTTCTATGGCAAGCCAAAAGCTAGAAGAACATAACAGAATCAAACGACAGAACATTTCAATCTGTAATTCTTAAAAAATCTGTGTTCTTAAAAAAAAACTTCAAGTGGGTGCAAGTGCTAACTGGTGAAGCATATAGGCTCTTCCACTGTATTTTCCAAAAACCTTTAAATAAACCTAAGTATCTATCACTTTAAAAAAAAAATACTGGAAAGACAGTATTTTAAAACAAATAAACAAACAAAAAAATTACCTGGCATGGTGTCTTCATTTTAATTGCTATAACATGGTATCTGTAACAGCAGAGTTCACAGGTCCATGACCCTCTTTCACTTATCCACTTCAACAGGCAAAGCTGATGTGTGTATCGTACTGACCCATCGCAGCGGCAAGGATTTAACAATTCCCCCTGAAAAGGCAACACAGAAACATTAATTTTAAAGGAATCTTTTATGTACAAGTATATTCAATACCAAAATATTGACAGGTCTGCAATGAACTGGTCTCTATTTCAACTTGCTGGAGAGAAGTTCCAAAGAGAAAGATCTGGGGGTCCTGGTAGACAGCAAAATGACAATGAGCAAGCAGTGTGCTCTTGTGGCCTGGAAGGCCAATGGAATCCTGGGCTGCATAGGGAAGAGTGTGGCCAGTAGGTGGAGGGAAGTCATTCTCCCCCTCTACTCTGCACTGGTGAGGCCACAACAGGAATACTGCATCCAGTTCTGAACTCCCCAGTTCAAGAGGGACAAGGAGCTGCTGGAGAGTCCAGCGAAGGGCAATGAAGACGATAAAAGGATTGGAGCATCTCCCTTATGAAGAAAAGCTGAGAGAGATGGGACTCTTTAGCTGGAGAAGAGAAGGCTGAGGGGAGACCTTATTAATGCCTATAAGTATCTAAAGGGTGGGTTGAAAGAGGAGGGAGCCAAACTCTTTTCAGTGGTTGACAGTGAGAGGACGAGGGGTAACGGGCATAAGTTGGAACATAGGAGGTTCCACTCAAATATGAGAAAAAACTGCTTCACAGTGAGGGTGCCAGAGCCCTGGAACAGGCTGCCCAGGGAGGTCGTGGAGTCCCCTTCTTTGGAGATTTTCAAGACCCGCCTGGATGCAGTCCTGAGTGACATGCTCTAGCTCTGGGCAATCCTGCTTCGGCAGGAGAGTTGGACTAGATGATCTCTACAGTCCCTTCCAACTCTAAAAAATTTCAGTGAAATTCAGTGAAAATTCAATACATGAAAACGCATGTCTTTTGGGCTATACAAATATTCAAAAATTAAACTCTCTTAAAAACAGGTAAGTGCTTCTAATAAGACAAAGCCAGATAACTGTCTATGCATGTACATCTACATATGTAAAACGAGTGAAAGATTACTGTGTATCAAACAACAGTAGTATTAGCCCTTTCAAATACCTTGAGCGGTTAGATGCATTTCTCCAACAGTTATTTGCAGTCATCACTAGGAAAGAAATGGGTGACGTCACAGAAAACCGTGCTCTTGGAGCAGGGTTCTGTGCTGCTCAGCTGGCTGGCTGTCAGGCAGGACCGCTAATACTATAACTGAAAACTTCTCCCATTAGCTCACGTATTTCAAGATTCAAGAGATTTTCAAGACCCGCCTGGATGCAGTCCTGAGTGA
>BJBW01001823.1:379874-549019 GCA_004320125.1 Scolopax mira | reverse complement strand
TCGCTCTCTACAACTGTCTGAAAGGAGGGTGTAGAGAGGCGGAGGTCACTCTCCTGAGTCACAGGCGATAGGACAAGAGGAAGAGGCCTCAAGTAGTGCCAGGGGAGGTTTTGGATGTGTATTAGGAAAAATTCCTTCACAGAAAGGATTGTCAAACATTGGAACAGGCTGCCCAAGGAAGTGGTTGAATCACCAGCCCTGGAGGTATTTAAAAGACGTGCTGCTGAGAGACGTGTTTTAGTGACGCTTTTTGTCAGTATTAGCTTTGATGAATGGACTTGATGATCTGAAAAGGTCCCTTCCTAGGCAAGTCCATGATTCCATACACCTGCCCTAATGCACAAACCCTCCTTCACGGAAGGCCACCTGCTCTGGAAGACACCCTGGAGCTGCTGACTATAAGCCCGCCCGTGAGGGGGGCACTGGCAACGGCTCGGGGGTGGGTGAAGGTGGCAGCGGAGGCCGAGGTCTCCGCCTCACGCCCCGGCCGGCCGGCGGACGCACAACATGGCGCCTGGCTCCCCCCTCCTCTCAGCCTCGCCCGGCCCCCTGCGGGCCGCGGCGCTGGGCGGTGGCCGGGGCGGAGGGAGAGGAGGGGCGGCGGCGGCCGGCGGCGGCCGGAATCGTTTCCTGGGTAAAGCGCAGCGGGCTGGGAAGCGTTTCCGGAAGGCTGGCCGCATCCCGCAGCGGGCTACCGGCGCCTCCTGGGCGGGCGGCGGAGCGGTGAGGCGGGCAGGTGCGTTCCGCGGCCGGGAGGAAGGGAGGGAAGGGAAGGGAAGGGAGGACGGGCAAGGCAGCGCTGCCTGCCCCGCGGCGGCGGCGGGGCTCCCGGTGCGAGGCCGCTCGCCCTGCCGGCCCGCCCGCTGCCGGCGGGGAGTCCCGCCGCCCTTGCCCGGGGGGCGGCTGAGGTGCATCCCCGCCGCCGCCTGTCCCCCGGCGCTCAGAGGTGCTGCCGCCGATGAGGGGGGCTGGCCGGAGCCGGCGGGGGCTTCCACCCCTCCTCGGGGGGAACGGCAGCCGGGCCGGGTCGGATGGGGCTGGGGGGGGGGGGGGGGGGCGGGGGGGGGGGGGGGGGGGGGGGGGGGGGGGGGGGACGATGAGGTTAAAAAAGCATGAAAGGCAGTAAAAGTGCCTGTAGAACTCCTTTTGTTTTATTTTATCGGTAGGTATTAGAGGGAGCTGTGCGAGGTCCGCGCTGTGACTGAGTCGTGCTTGAGGGTTGCAAATGGGAGTGCGCAAAAAAAAAAAAAAAATTAATAAAATAATACGGGACTGGGAACAAAACCCGCTTTAATCCCACTGGGAGTTTCTCGGGGAAATGCCTTGGGTCCCACGGCGGCAGCGGAGCCGCTGCTGGTCGCGGCCAGAGGGGGAATGAATTTGGGCAGATAAGGTGCAAAGTGTAATGCTTCGTATTCCCACCTCGTTGCTTTGCCGGTTTGTTTGCAGCCTTTTATGATTCTTGGCTGGGCTCCCACTTGCTAGAGAGAATAAGTGCAGGTCTGTGCTTTAAACGCAGAACAATTAAACCCAAGGGGGGAAAAAAAAACCAAACAAAAAAACCCCAAACAAACCAAAACACCAAAAAAAACTAACCCCAAAGCCTGCAGCGGTGATGGGCTGGCAGGGGCCGTGTGTGCTGTGGAGGCTTTTGGTGGCCATACAGGGTAACGGGGATCTGCAGTAAGTTGTGCAGGACAGCAGTCTCTGCAGCAAGGTTCGGTGCTTCACCAAAAATCTGCAGTATTGCCCCAGAAGCCGAGGTGTGGGTTGCTGCTGAGCTGCTGCAGGCTTCCCGTGTCCTCTGTCTCTTCATCGTGTTCCTCCAGCTCGTTCTAGGTCTGACACCTCCTCATCCTGCCATCTCATGCTCTGGTACTCTCTGGAAGCTTGAATGAGTTGCCTGTCTTGTGTTTAAAACTATTTTCTGCCTGTGTAATTAGATTTGGTTAAAATAAGCATGCAGATGTCCTGGCACTTACAGGGAGAGACATCCTCCTACGGTGACCTTGGGACAAAATCTTGGCTGATTAACTTCCTTGCCTGGAACAGCCATGCTGAGTGTGGGTATTTTTGTTCTTCCTTTTCAGCGATGTGTATTTGATGGAATACTTTCTGGCTTGTATTTTGGGGTTTTTTGGCCACTTACGGGAGATTGAGGTTTGGAGAGGACTCTTTGGGAGGAAGAATAGTTTTATTGTGTGTTCAGAAGAATAAAAATGTAACAAGGAGGAGGATTCTTGGCTCTGAAGCAGCATGAGTGAGTGTGCCCTTCCTAGTGAAGGAGGCATCTAAGCAGTGGATCACAGCAATGTGGGAATCACTTCCTAGGAGAGGGGATATGTGACTTGAAAGCCTGGATCATTTATTTTGTTTTTCAGTCTGCAGCTAAGTCAGGAACAGTGACAAAAATAGTCATTTTTAGTGGGCTGTTGGGCGGACTCTCCTGTGCTCTTGCTTGGGGGGAATGGTGGCTTTCTTAGGAAATGCCTGAGGAACATAAGGTGGGCTGCTGCAGGGTTTGAACTGAAGAGAGTGGTGACTTGGGGAGCTAGTTTGGAAGGAATGTGAGTGATTGAGATTGTCTATTGCAAGGATATTTATTTTTTTTTAGCAGAGGCTGTGAAAAAAGACAATGAATCCTGATAGTTGGTAGGTAATCAACTGATTGCATCTCTGTCACCTGTCAGATGGCAGATCTATGGGATGTGCAGTCACACCTGAACAAATTGTGCTTAAAACAAACCGTACCATACGTGCACTCCCGGCTAGTAGAAGACGACAAGGTTTTGCCTTTGTTCCCTGCTGTGAGCAAGGAGCTCGGCTGCTGGGGACAGCAGAGCAGGAGATGTGCTGGATGTGTTAGCTCCTCGCCTGCCAAGCGATGGTGGAGCGTGTTCGGCCAGGGCATGGGCAGGAGGGGTGGTGGGATGGGCGAGGGCTCCTAGGGAGTACCAGGCATGGGTCAGCCCTGCACAGAGGGGCTGGGGAAGAGAAATGCCAGTTTTTCTGGAGGAGGCAAGGAAAGCCTGGCTTGTCTAGCCTAAAAAATGAGGCCTGAGAAGGGGGTATGATTGCAGTCTGCGAATACAGCAGCGATTATAAACACTAGAAAGGGAGAGGAGCTATTTAACCTAAAGAACAATGTTGGCATGAGAACAAACGGATATAAACTGGCACAAAGAAACTTAAGCTGGAATTTAGACAATTCCTTCCCTAAACAGAGTGAGGTTCTAGAACAACCTTCAAAAGGGAGAAGTGGGAGCAAGCCCCCAACTGGCTCTTGAGGATAAACTGGGGAAGTTTATATCCCAGGCTTGTGTGTGGCAGTAAAAGATGAGGCTTAGTGACTCAGGAAAAGCTTTTCCATACGTCTGGATATAGATTTTCCCCACTAAAGTTTATTTTTAAAATCTGACTTTCAAAACTGGCATAAAAATAAAATGCTTGATCTACGACTTGTATAGCTACTTGAAAAAGGTTGTGATGTGCTCAGTGCTAGAAAGTGCCACTTCCTGAAGTGTTTTGCAAGTTAGCTGCCCCCCCCCCGCCTCTAAAATAGTGTTGGCTTATAGTTGCATCTAATTGTGTGGAAATTCCTTTCTTTAAGTCAGAACTGCAAAAAGACACAATTGGGGTGTGCGTGTGAGCTGGTTGAGGTTATCCTTTAGGTTAAAAAATGAACTGCAGAAAATCTTATTTTAATTTTTTTTTTCTATTGAAGTAATTCATGAATCTTAAAAAAGGAGTTTTTTGGGGGGGCTGTATAGCAGACCCAGGTGATGTGAACCGAGCCCAGCACTCCAAGCTACACTGTCACTGGAGGACTGGAATAGATGAAATTTAAAGCAAATTTGGAAACAAGTCTAGTTGAGCTCATTGTGCATGGGGTTCGTCTCATTTGCTGTTACGCAGAACACCTGGGAGTTGTCTGCTGTGATGGTTGCAGTGGTTGGACTTGTACAGAAGTCTGTAGTTGGTTCCAAAAATACTGTGTGTGCAACAGAGAATACAGCCAGCTGTGGATACTATACAATAGTTTCTATGACTGTCAGCTTCTAGGAGATATTGTAAGTAAGGAAGAGCAGCTGTGGTGGACCAGACCAAGTGTTCCTCTCTCTAGCCCAGTATGCCACACAGGACTCGAGCGAGCCATGTGGTGGCTGGTTTCACCTCCAAGCAGCACCTTGACGATGCCTCTGGGTGCTTTTGTGTTGTTTCTGTGACAGAAAGGAAAGTGGTCTCTTGCCATCGGGAGGGATGAGAAGCTCTTGGAGGCTGACTTATATACTTCAGGCTGGTCTATTGGCCACTGAAATCTAATGTGAGAAAATTAATCATGGAGGGGTGAAAAGGAGTGCATTTATGATGTGCTTCATTGACTCTGTGACTCGCATCCCTTTTCCTGGAAAAAGGAGACCTTGAGACGTACATCTAATGCATGAGGCTGCAGTTCTTCTGGCTCCTCCAAGGCCTCTTCCTGAGCTTATGGGTGGTTTTCTTTTTATTTATTTATAGTTTTCCTATCTGCCACCCGATAAAAGAATGGGATCTTCTTGCCAGCCTCCTCCTGCCCATGTCTGGGCTGGCCACAGCTCCATGGGCTGATCAGCTCTAGACTTGATGGGCAGGATCCCAGTGCCTTTGTGCCTGGTTCTCTTTCCTTGTCTCATCATAGTTCTGGGCAGAAGGCTAACTGCTGCTGCCTCAGAGCTTTAAGGAGCAGAGGGTGCTGTTGGGATGCTGTGTGTAGTGTCCTGCTTTAGTTTTTTAGGTGTTTTTTAACCCTTCACCTTCAGCCTGCTCCCTTTTTGATCTGCTGCAAACTTTTCTTTTTCTGCTCTCCTTTTAAGCAGATGCCCAGAGAAAAATAAGAACTGGATGACCTTATTCAAAACCTCCTCTAGATGAGATAGTATCTCTAGAGCTTGGATCTCTTCAGCTTGGATTTGCCAGAGCTGAGTGCAGCCTTTCCCTGTTTCAAAATCTTTGGTGGCTTTCAGTTCCAAATGCTTGTCTAGTCTGTCTGCAGGCCCCTGGGATCTCCTTGTAGCCTCCATGGTCTTTGGCCAGGAGTGCTGCTTGTTCTGTGGGTCTGTCACTGTCTGTGTAAAGAATTCCCCCCTCCTGCTTTTTCTAGGCTGCCTTCCTTTATTTGGCAGTTCTTAGCTCTTGTGGGACAGAGATGGTGACTGATCCTGCATTATGCCACTCATGACTTCGTAAGCCTCTGTTTTCCTCATCAAGTTGGCTTCTCACCTGCTGAAGAGTTGCCAACTCAGATATTTGTATGGAAGGCATTCCTGACCACAAGCATCCCTTTCTAAGAGTCTGTCCTGGTTCTGCATGCCCTTTTAGGATGAGAGGATCTGGGCTTTTCAGCACGTAGAGATCAGTTTTCAACATGAAGGGTAGCTTTGGGGCTATACAGTGGCATAACTATGGTTTGTTTGTTTTCTTAATGGTTTGTAAGTTTTATTTGTGTTTTGGACCACTAGTGAGTTAATTTCATGGATCTCTGAAATAGTAATGTCAAGAAGTTGTTTAGGAGTATGGTCAGTTTGGAATCCCTCAGTTGCGTGTGGCCATGGCTGTGTCTTTCCCATGTGCATCTTCTTACATTTCCTGTGTTTATTTGCGTTAACTTTCTTCTGTAGTTTTATTGACTCAGTCTCCCCAGACTGTCTGGAATTCCTTACATCCTGGCCTTGTTACTGCAACATGTTTTTATTTTTTTATCATCAGCAAACTTCTGCAACTTGCTGTCCATTCCCTTTTCCTTGTCTCACATGAATGTGTCATGTCTGAGCATGGGTCTCTGAACTTCATTGGTAACTTCTGTTTGCTCTAAGAAGAGACTGTTTACTCCTATCTTCTCCCAGTGTCTATTTTTCATCCATCTATCTCTCCACATAGGACCTTTCCTCTTACCTCTCTCTGTTTCCTTAAGAAAGACCTTATTTTTCATTGAGGGACTTGGTTGAAGTCATTTTGGAAATTCAGACAGATCAGGAGGGAGTGGGTGTATGTCATCCATGTTTGGTACCTTTGAACTCAGAAAGGTTTGTTATCAGGATTTCTCTCTGCACAAACTGTTCTGACTCTTCTCCAGCAGATTATTTATCCAGGTGACCAACTTCTTTCATCACTGGCATCAGTTGAGTTAATTATTAGCCTAGTAGATGTGTTGGCTTTGCCACTGTCCATTCACATTCCACGGAGGGTGTTTCAAGTGGGAGGCTGCAGAATTCTGTCAGAAGAATTTGACCAAAAAGCGCTGTGGAGAGTGTCCTGGGTTGCTGACAGACCCTGGTTTAGCTGTGCCTCCTCAGGGAGGTTCTGGTTGTGGAAACCTGTCTCCAAGGGTACAAGGGCAGACCCTGCAGTGAGGTGACTGGAATTGAGTGTAGGAGCCTGCCCTGACAAAGACAGCAGGCACTTGGCCTCCATTGCCTGCAGGATGATGAGTAGACCTTGTGTGGTGGTGTGATTTATGCTTTGAAAAGATCACATTTGATTTAGCTTAAGATCTAAGGTGAGCCTTGAAGTTCTGTCTCCTACCATCGAATTCCATTTTCATTTTTTAACTAAAATGTGCTGAGCTCTGGTCTCCCCTTAAAAAGTGAAATTTGTTTGGGTAAGCATTTAGATGGTTATTTTTACTGCTGAATGCACTTTACATCTGTGTATAACACTGATGAGTGCCTTTTAAAGTGGTCGGCGTAACAATTAGGATGATTAACTAGATGCAGATTTCTGCCTTTATCAGTAGTCTGTGCTGCATTTGGTACGATCTCGGGTGAATGGAGTCAGATGCAGGTTACTCTAGGATATGCATGAATATAAACTTGGGTAGCAGTGCATTAAGAGTAGTAAAGAGTGACAGGGTACGGTTTGGTACAAAATAAAACATGTAAATTTTTGTATCTGGCCTCAATACAAGGTAGCCAGTGTCTGTAATTCTGGTTTGGTTTACCTTATGAATGGCTGTTGTAAAGTACTTTAAGCAAACTCCTGGTAGACTTATATTTGACAGTTTAACCTTTTGGACTTCACAATTTAAAAACTTCTGCTAAAATGTCAGTGGTGTCCTCCTGTAGCTTATGCCAAAACAGAGTTGTAACCCACTGATTTAGTCGTCTAGTTCTTAGTGTTTGGCTGTCCTCCACCCCCCCCCCCCCCCCCCCCCCCCAACCACCCCATAGAAATCTTTCTCTCTTTCCTTTGTCTTCCTTGCTGGATTCTATTGCACCCCAGGTAATGGATCCCGTCAGACAAGCATCAGCTCTGCCTGCCTTTGGGAAAACCCTCCTGGAAGCAGTAGACATGCTTTGCTGTGATATGCTTTTAAGTAATTTTGTGGTGTGTTTAGTTCTTTTCGTTAAAGGTTGGTGGTTTTGTTGTTTGTGGGTTTTTTGTTTTTCTGTAGTGCAAGTGCATTTTAATTTTCGAAGGCTTCAAAAGGAACATTTCTAAACTGTTTCTGCAGATTTGAAGTGTAGAATATGTGTTTAAAAGTACTCCTTGTGTGTGGTATCGGTGCTAAAATGTATTTCATGCATGACTCTGTTAGTCACAACGGCTTTTTTTCTTGTGTCTATTAGCTGGTTATGGAGGGAGGTTTCCTGATATAATTATTGTGTCTAAAGGACAGATTCTAAAGGGAAGGAAGTTGGCAGGCACTAACTGTTCCCTACCTTTATGAATTAACTTTTTTGAACAGAAGAAACTACCATAAACTTCACGTATTGTGGTATTGTCTGTTGTAGAAACATATCGTTCCTTTGCAGCATTCTCAGAGTAGAAAACTTTCCAAACAGTTATTAAGTGACAGTAATTTGGTGTGACTAATATTAGCACAAATTAGTTAAGCCTTTATCAGAACCCTCCTAAGTATACTTTCTCAGATGGGTTGGAGGGAGATGCTGCAGGGTGTTACTGGCCCGCTGCCTGATTCAGCGATTGAGGAGCTTGACATTAAGCCATCCTGTGTATTTAATACACAATTTCATTATACGGAACTGGAAGCAGCAGTTTGGGCAAATATGACAATGAATTCATTGCTCTCGTGTTTGCATTTGTCCTGTTAATTCTATTTGCAAAGAGGATTATTGTGAGGAAGGGATGTTTCTTAGCAAGGTATTGGGTTCTGCAGCTGTGGAGGAAGCTGCACGGATAACCAATCTGAAAGATGAAATGGAGCTGCAAGGAAGAGAAATAAGGAGGAGGGTTGCTCTCACACAGAGAATTCAGCGCTTGCCGGGTTAAATTGGGACTTAAATGCAGCATAAGGGATAGATAGCTTAATTAGGTTGTTTAAATGAGCTGAAGGTATACGTATAGGGTGTAATCTGTGAACTTGAGGAAAGTCTCATCTGGAAGTAAATACAGTAGGGAACCTGGGTGTTTGATACACAGGGCATTAAGGAAACATCCAGCATGACCTTGTCTTGTTAGCATCCTGCATGCTGTGTGTGTGAGCAGGAGAGGCTGGGTCTCCATGGGATTGTTTCCATGGTAATCTGGGTACAAAACTCTGGGGAGCAGGGAGCTGCAAACCAGGGGTGTCCCACTGGTTTTGTCATGGGAAACTTCTGTTTGGCAGTGAAATGTCTGGCACTGGGTGCTGTATACACCCCTGTAGTGACACTGGTCAGCAGAAGGAGGCACAAGGGTAAAAATATTAGGACAGAGTTAAATTTTGGTAACTCCCATTTAGTAGAAAGATCTAAAGTATTTCAAAGGAATTAAAGTAATCTGTGCAAAAGTTTACTGCTGTGTTTTCTTCCCTCTTGAAAGCTTAAATGGCTGATTTTCCTGAGTGTATAAAGCTGTTTTCCTCTGACGCAGGAAAATGTGTGAAATGGACAACAGACAAAGTCTGTGTGGTCATACCAGGAGACTCTGAGGTCTGTTCTAATGGCTTAAAGCCTGGCTGCTAGGACAGAGGGAATTGTGGTGATGGAGTGGGTACCTGATCTCCGGGGAGGCAGAGGGGCAGTGCTTGGGAAAGGAAATCCAGCTGTAGCAGAGGGACCATGCTGTGGCACTCGCCCTCATCCTGCCTTTGTCTCCTTCCTCTTCTTGCTGCAGCTCTGCCCTCTCCTCTCCTGAACCGCAGAGACCCATGTATGCTGGTGTTCACCATACATCATGGTCCCATAACTGCTCCGGCCTTGCTGCTGAAGGACAGGGCTGGTATCTGGGAGAGGAGGGTTCACCCAAGGCGTGGGGGATGCAGGGTGGGAAGCTGCACTGCTCTTGCACGGGCTTTGAGGCTTATTGGAAATGTTGACAAATCGGAATCCCATTTCAATGATTTCTAATTTCCCAAGATGGCAGTCCGCAGTGGTGTGTGCTTGTGTAAAATGTCAATATCCCTCCCGGATTTTCTGTTAATCCAGGCTAACAGAAAGGCATCATACGCTCCATTACTTACTGTTCATTTCTTCTTATGGTGTGAGGTCTTTAGAAGAAATTGAAATGTTTAAAAAAATCTTTTCCCTTTAAGTTTTATTCTGATATTATTTTTCCCCCAAAGTATGGATGTAGAAGTAATCTTAAAAATAGAAATGGAAGATCTACTGATGGGTAAAGGGAAAGGTTATAAAGATCATTTCAGTTGACTCTGAATGATAGTGTGGATTGTCTGCTTGGGAAATAGCTCATATTTTTAGAGTCCTGTGGGAGCCTGCTTGCATTTTTCTTTTTTTTTTTTCTCTCCTGTTTTTTTCCACCACGCTTCAGGAAAACAGTGAAGCAACATGAAAACCATCAGTAAAGGGAATGGCTTAACTCATGTCCGTATATAAAAAGCTGCATGTATTCAGGCAAATCAAATTTGAGGAGTTTGAGGTTTATTAGCTTAAAAAGTTATCGACTATAAAAAATGTTTGACAATACCTATGTGTTTGAAAAGAAAAAAGCTTTCAATTATTTGATGTTTGCTTGTCAGAAATTCAGAAATGTTTGAGATTGGTCTTATTGTTAGATATGTTTGTAGGCTGCTAAGATGACTAGGCAATGATATTGAAATAACTTGGTGACAAAGCAATGTTTACTTTCAACATGTGCTGTTATTTAAGCATGTGCAAGAGCTTCTAGCAAGCCACATTTGACTGTATAAAAATAAGGTTAAAACACATTTATAATCTTTGCACGCTGTTACATCAGTGCTCATCTAGCTGCATTTTTTCCCAATTCTTGGCACGTTGAAACTTTTTCAGTAAAACATCTTATATGCTTCCCTTTAAGGCAAGTATGGATTTAAACTTGGGTAAACATAATGGTCCTGTATGTGCCAAAATATAGGAGGCTCCCTGGTAGAGGCGTATGGGTGTTTAGGGACCAGTCAGTCTTTTTTGAAAATCAATATAAATATGTTCTAATGTGATAAAGATGGTGCTGTTTGTCAGGGAAACAGCATAAGTGGTCCCTGGGAAATGCATCTCTGCAGCCTAACAGCATGGTGATGCTGCGAGGCCTTGCACTGCAGTGGAGCTCTAATGGAAGACCACGGAAAATTCAAGTGTGCCTGGGGAAGGGGGATCAAGAGGGATGCTTGGGAGGCTCCTAGGGATGTCAGTGAGGCTTGCTGCCAAGGAAGTCCTGGAGTGGTGGGGCCCTCAGAGCATCACTGAAGGCTCGTACCCCAGGTGGGACTCATATTCATGTTTCTGTTGTTCCCTAGCCTGCTTTGGGCTAAAAGTTCTGAAATACAGTCTCCAGGCTCTGGTTTTGGCCAGCCAGTGTGAAGGAATAGATGCATGTGGTTTTACTTACTCATATTTGGGCAGAAAGATGGGGATCCCTCGCTGCTTTCCAAATCCAGCCAGCAAGTCAGAAGGTGATGCTCTTTCTTCTCTCTCTGACGTGCTGCAGTGGCTGACAGGCAGGACATGGTGAGGTGCACCCCTAAATTTGCCACAGGCTTTGCTGGTAAGAACCGTATGAAAGCGTTTCCCTGACAGCAGTGGCTCTGGTGACACTGGGAGCCCCAGAGACACCACAGCCAAGAGGTGCCTCAATCCTTGCCTTGCAGCAGCCCAGCGTCTTTAAATGAGCAGACCTCCCCTCCTGGTCTCTGAAGCGACACAGGAGTCGGTGGCTGGCCACTTGCCATCCTGCAGCACAGCCCTTCGCTCTGCTGCTCTTAATCCAGCAGGTAGGAGCACTAGCTGGGCGGAAAACGTTTTGTGGGATTTATGCAAAATAAGTAGCTAATTTTCCATGGGTGAGGCTGAAAGTCTTTGGCTGCGCTTCCTAGGAAGGAAAACTCGCCTTCCTAGCAATGCTTGTCTGAGTTTTTGTGCGTGTGCAAGGTAAAATGATTATTTTCCTAAATTTAAAGCTTGGGTCCTCCTTCCTTGAGTTCTCCTGGATGTCTAGATCTATACCACTTTGAAAACCCATTTGAAGACAGATAACCCAAACTTCTCTGGACCTTCCCCAAAAGATTTATGTTGAGGCATTTGGTCTGCTTCTCTGCTTCTGCTCTGTGCTTCTGCATAATCCTTGAAGTGTAAATATAGAGCTGGAAAAAATAACACTCGATCTGGTTGACAGTATCCCAGCTTGCACCAGGACTTAAATTAAGAAATACGAACTTCTGCTATAAATCAGAAGTTTGAGTTTGTAACCCCTTAATTTTTGGCCTGATAAATCCTATTACTCCCAGAAAGCTGTTAAGGCTCATCTCTGTAAGTCCTGAGGATGTTTTAAACCTGTGGATTATTTAAGTAATGCCTGTGCCAAGGCTTAAAATAAGACTGCTAACCCACACAACACGCGGGTGGTAAAACCAGGAGCGGATGGTGTGGGGCTGCTTCGGGAGACACCAAGTGACTGATCCAAGTTCAAACGTAGCCAGTGTTGAGCTCTAGCTCCTGCTGCCTCTATTGCTTTTGCTGCTGGACAGGGATGGAAAATTCATGGTGTGCTGATGTTTGTAGTGCTCTCATTAGTTCTCTGGAACTGAAGGGGTGGATGCTGGCCCTCTGTGCTCTCTTGGTACCTGTGCATCTCTCATATAGGGCATTCTTGCTTGGCACGTGGTATTAGCACATCCTGAGCGTACCAGTACAGGGATGTGAAGCCTGCTTGCAGAAGGTGAGTTAAAAGGAGGTGTGGAAATTCCAGGTCCATCATGGTAGAGGATTGAGCTGAATTTGTGTAGATTTTAAAAACTGAGGGAGGAGATGCTCTAAGGAGAGTGACGCATGTACCCTGTGATTCTAAAATGAAGATACTGATGCTCCTAAAGGCTGGCTCGGGAAAAGCACTTGCCAGAGGGCTCAGGTGGAGGCAGGAGCCAGCACATAAATAGATGAAGAGGAATTTTAATTACACAGAGAAGTTAGATGATGAAATGGGCTGCAAAATGCAGCAGTAAAATAAGCCTAAGTCGCATGGAATTAGGCACTAACCTTGAAATAAAACTCTTTGGAGCAGCAGGAAGGCTTGCTCTGTTCCAGGTACAATACAAACTCACTCAAAAATGTTTTCTAGGTTTCTTTTTTTTCCTCCCCTTGTCTGTTTTAAGGACAGGCCTGGGTTTGTCCTGAAAGTTTCTGAAAGTACCTGAATTTGAGAATAACCGTGTTTTTGTTTCACAGAAGCTGAAGTCTAGGAGTTTCATACTCGGCCTGTATGTTCCTTTGTATTTTCTTGGCCGTTCCTAATGTAGTAGTGTCTGTAGCTCTTATTATTTCTAGTTCAGAAGCATAAGCTGACTCAAATGCTTTCACAGCGCGACAGGAAATTTTAAAAGGCCTTGAGAGACCCCGTGCAAAGCTTGTCAAATGGGCACAGCTGGGTAGTAAAAATGGACAAGTGAAAACGAGCTTTTTTCCAAAGGGTTGTCAGTTGGATGTGGCAGGCTCCTGAGTGTGTTGCTGCCTCTCTCAAAAGCCATGGGTGAAAGAGCCTTTTCTTCCAAGCAGAGCAGCGTACACACGAACGCTCGGCTCTTCTGGAGGCCAGTATAATCAGAGGTAGTAAAATTATTAGTGCTTTCAAAATGGATGTTTTTGTAGTTGGTAGCCATAACTGAAAAGCACCAGAGTATCTTGAGCTCAATAAAATGCTTAAAATTGAAGCAAAACAGTTCCTTGAAAGTAACTTCAATCGTGGAGAGCCTCTCTGTTTTACAAGGTGAGAGTAATGCAGCTGGAGCAGATTGGTTTTACTAAGTGTCTGCTGAAGACTGACAGAGGAAAACACTGTTGTGAAAGAACAGTGTGGGTTTGATCCCCTCTAATAGGCAGCAGGTTCTTTTTTTTTTTTTAAAAAAAGGCAACTCTATTGGGAAGTCTAATTCTAGAGCTATTATCTTAGGCACTAAAGATGACTTCAGAAACTGAACTGTTATTGTAGAAACACAGCTCATTGAAAGACTAGAGATCAGGACACTTGCTTTTTTGCTTATGAACAGGAGCAGTCCTAGGAGATGCCTACATGCTCGTTACTGTTTCATGGTATAACAATTTCTGTGTTTAAAACAATCTTTTTCTTAAAAACCAAAGAGAAGGAGCAAAGTACTTATTGTGTTAGCATGGGGTTGGCAGCTTTTAATTAGATGCTTTAAATCCAAAATTAAGAAACGGCATGCCAACAGGAATTTTTAGATCTGCTGGTTTTCCTGTTGTCCTATGGATTTCTCCATGTTAATCTAACTCTTGATAATTGCTCCTCTGACCCAGTTACTGTTTTTATGCTGTCCTTTCCACAATGAGTCAGGCAAGCATAAACATTTCATGTATATTAGAAATGAGAAGTTTTGTCTTCAAAAATGAAATGCGGGCCCTAGTGGAAGGAGAAAAGGATGATCAGCAAGTCTTGACTTGTTTGTCCCACATCCAAAATGAAATTGTGTAGGCAGATGCTGTGTTTAGGTGCTGCTGCTGTACTGGGCTTTACAGTATCCTCAAGCTGTCCCTGCAGAAAGCTTCATCGCTTCCATGACGTATTCTCACAATCACAGTTAGGTTGCTCAGAGATGTGACCCAAATAATAAAAGCTTATGGGGACTAAGCAATTTACAGAAGTGCAGAAGTGGCTTTAGGAGTAGGCCAGCCAAGGTCAGAGCTGCCCAGATGTCCACCTGATGTCCTCAGCTCTTGTCTCCTAAGGTGCCTCACGCTCTCATGAGGTAGCTGTTGTATGGTGTTAGACCTCTCCCTGGCCTCACAGATGAACTTGTACTGTCCCCTCTGGTGAGGAGGTGTCCTCTCTTGAGAGTCAAGGCTGGCTTCACACCTGAGGAAACCCTGCACGAGAGGACAAGGGGCAGGGAACGACCCCCCAGAATCCTGATTGTGAGATGTGAAATTCTTTAACTGCATTAATTTTTTGAACTGAAAGCTTTAGATGCGAGTTGTGTGTTGGTGATGATCATGTTGCCAGAGGAGGCCTGTTGTTGCCACTGTTCAGGCAAGCGGCACGTTCTGGATTTTACTCCTGTGAGATGATGATTGACTGCTGGCCCACGTCCCACAGAAAAAGGTATTTCAGTGAAACTCACACTAGGTGTGTTTGAGCTGGGATACCTGGCTTCTGGGGCATGGGACTGTGCACCTTGTTTGCTTCTGTGGGTCTCTGGTACCCCTTCAGCATACAGAGCATTAATTGCTGCTCCAATAAACTTGGAATACATAACCAGCAGGGCTTTGCCCTGGCGAATTCATTCTCCTGCTCTCAGATCCCTAAATTGACTCGGGACAGCTGTGTGGGATCACTAAGGAAGAGCCCTGTGTGCCACTAACCGAGCTGGAAGGTCTCACATCTCCCTTCCCCGGCACGGAACAGCTTCACGCCTTCTCCCAAGGCTTGTGGCACAATCGAGCTTCCCTGCAATTAGTCGCTTGGCTAATTCCCAGTGTTGGGGGGTGCTGGTGTTGGTTACAGGGATAGGAATGCCATTGGTCTGATTAGGTATTGTATAAAGAAGAGAAATTAATGGGTACGTTTTGCTGAGGAAAACGTGGGTTTTCTTGGGGTCGTTTTTCCTACTGGGAGGGAAAAGACAAACGCTGAATTTCTGTTTCTCAGCAGACTGATATTTCTTGGAGTAAGTGAACCAGAAGCTGTAGAAAAAACTTTCTTTCTTGGGTGACTAAACATATTGTTTATTCTCCACATACAGATGTGGTGTAGTTTATAGTGAAAAAGAACTTCATGGGGTTTGGGGTGGGGGATTTTTGTGTGTGTATTTATTTATTTTTTAATTAAAAAGGATTTTAAACTTCTACCCTGAGCACTGAAGTACTGTGTTTTCATTTTTTGCATATTTTTTGGGTTTGGTTCTAATAGAATACCAACATGTGCAAAAGTTATTTATTTTCCTAAATGGTAACAGCCTTGGTGCATTTGGGGCACAGTGTTGTGTGTTTACAGAAGAAACAGTCAGTCTTTTGATATGTAAAGTTTTAAAACAAATAGTAAAGGAATGAGTAATTAAAACCATGAATGGAAAATGGGACAAAATACAGCACAAGTTTATCCATATGTAAGCTGTGCCAGAGTAAATGATCTTTTTTTTTTTCACCTTAAAATGTGGGTTAGTATAAATAAATTGAGGGGTTTTTTTTTCCTCCTGGTCTTTAATAAACCATTTATTATAGCATAAAGTGGAGAAACTCTAATCTAGAGGAGCAGGTCATTAAAGTTGAGGGTCTGGCTAAAGGGGAAATAATAGAGGAGCAAAGGAGACCCCAAGGCTGGGGAAAGCTGGTGATGGGATGTCACTACAAAAGCTTTGGCAACCAGAAGTTAGGAATGCACAAAAGGGGCAGTAATCTTGCCGGTATTAAATGGGATGTTGTAGATGTGTAGATATAGTGAGCCATTATACAACGTACTGTAGAAGCCTTGTCTAGGAAGAAATTAATCATTTAGATAATGAGAAGTGAGACAATTTTAAACCCAACTCGGTATAAGAAGGCTCCTCATTCTGAACATGTACATTGGCTTTGCCCCAAGTAATACCCAGCATTTTGTGGGGAGATGCTTTGGGATTTCTTGTCTCTGGCTTTCTCTGGTCTTTCCCAGTTTCCTTTCCAGTTCTGTCTCAGTTCGCCTTTTTGTTTTTTAATCACACTTTCTCTTTCTGAAGTTGTACAGTACACTTCTGTGTGCTCATGGCTCTGGAAAAGCTAATTGAAACCAGATGTTGCTAATTGTCTTTGAAAGTGGCACTCAGGGTGGCTGGACTGGCTTGCTCAGCCTGGGAAAGGGGAAAAGTGGTCTATAGCTCCTGGGCTTCGGACCACTCATGGCCGTGCAGTTTCCCAGGCTGTGGATGCAGCTTCTCATTTGGTCTCTTGGATCTCAAAAGGCGTATTCAAAAAGCAGTGGTAGAGTTTTGATTTTTCTCTGCTTGCTGCAGAGGCTTTGGCAAGGACTTTGCTGCATACATAATTCTAAAAACAGTACGTTAAATACAGAAGTTTGCATAATACGTTACTATTAATTCAACTATGGTTATCTGAGTTTAGTTCATAGTCAAGTTGTGTGTAATCTGAAGCCCCCCAGGTTTGGGGCTTAGTTTGTGTTTTATATTTGTCTGACTTAAAAATACCAAACACCGTCTCCCCTCCCTGATTTTTATTTATTTATTTTTTTAAATGTCAGTGTAGCCCTGCTGAGGGTGAGTGACTGTATTTTTGAATGTTGTGCTGAGGAAGAGTGAACAGCCCTAGGAGCACCATTAGGAGTTTCCTGCTACCAGCCTTCCCCAGTTTGTGGTTGGTGGGTTAGGAGCTGCCTTTTCCACCCCTATCCCATGAAGACAGGGAGTGATGATCCCAGCAGTGTCTGTTCTTATTCCTTGCAGACCTACACAGTGAATGAAGGCAGCTCTGTAGACAGGGAGGGCATTAGAGCAGGGATAAGGGATGGCCTCCCTAAATGCACTACTGCACTGAAAGTCTTCAGTTTGCGACTTTTATATAGAGAGTTATCAGTGAACTTTTTATTCAGGTGGTAAATTCTGTCCTGCTTTTCTTCTCCTAAGGAAGGCATTATGTTAATGATGTGTGGTGTGCTACTTCTAAGGACCTGTTGGAATTGGGATGAGTAAGGTAGGACTGACTGTGTGGAGGAGTCCTGACTTCAGGTTGCTTATGGTCAGGACTTAGATGTGGCATTGTGCATGCTTAATTCCATAAAAGATATTGTTTCCAACTTCCTCAAAGACCTTTGGATCTGAATGGCTCGGGATGCTCCTATTAAGTTGTGCCAGGGATTTTGATGTTCAGGGAAAATATTCTTAGCTGCCAGAAAAATATTTTGTCCTTTCTGCTTAGCAGTATCTGATTCTTCAACTTTGCTTTTGTGTTTTAAGCAGAATGTCAATGCCTGGAGAACTTTGATTTTTGGCCTGCTGGTGCTAATGGGATAAACGAGCTGAAGTACTTACCTCTGTCTGATAAAAGTGGGGCCTGAGTCATGTTAGAGAGGCACGTCACCTTGTTCATATCCATTTATGCATTCATACAAACTTATTTCTCTCTCCCCAAATACTACAACGTCTTGACTTTGGGTCATTTGCCTCCTGAAGAGCGCAAGCCAGAGACAGCTTTGCTTTTGCTTGAAGTCACTGGCTCTCAGCTGGGCCTGGCTTCAGGCTGACAGTGTCTCGGGACCAGCCAAGTTGGAGTGTGTTTCTGATGCTCTTTCCTGGCAGACAGCGTGACCTTTGTAGTTTCAGGATATTGTTTTTCAGATGAGCGCTTTTAGTCCTAATGGTTCAGCTGGTACTTCTTTAAAATTGATATATATCCAAGAACCAAGAGAAGCTACATGTCTGACGAGAGGAAACTGGAGACTCAATTAGACTGGTGAAATATTGAGGTCAAGATATTCTTTAGTTGAAAACATTCCCTCTTGACAAGTAGCACTACTTTTTTTATATATATATATATATGCTGCAAAGCACAAAACAAAGCTACCCAAAGCTACAGATTTACTGACTTGACTGCTATTTTTTTTCTTTTTTTTATTTCTTCCCAGCCCAGGCTGCAGTATGCTGTGAAGGAGGGTTAGTGCGTTTGGATGCAGGAGGGTTTGGCAATTGCTTCCTGACTGCAGCGGGTTTGATACAGAGCAGCCTTGGGAAAATGCCTGGCTTTGTGTTGGAGGGAGGAGCACAGCAGTGGAAGATGCCTCGTGGGTTTTGTACGTGATTAAAGAGGGGGCAGAGGCAGGGAAGTTGTGGCACAGGGAAGAGGAGGCATAAGCACATGTGCCGTTTGGCCCCATTTCAGTCTGCCTTGGCAGGTTGGGCCATAAACATCTCTCCTCCATCTCCCTTCTTGTGTTTTGCTCCCTGCCAAGGAAAACGTGAGCTTGTGGTGTTATTTGAGGTTTTTCTGTACAGATGTACCTTTTAACTGCAGTCAGGACAGAACACTTCCCTCCCCCATGGGTAACCTGCAGTAGCATTGCTTGTGTCCTCGTGTGACCAGAAATAAAGAGACAGACTAATAAAACCTTTCCTGCTCTACAACTGCTTCCTCTAAGTTCAAATGGATGGGAAAGGTCAATGTGGCTGATGAGTTCTGTTTGGGGTTTTTGGGTGTTGTTTTTTTTGGGTGTGTTTTGTTGGTTTTTTTCCTCCTTTTTTTTCCCTACCAAACCAAGTAAGTAAAGGTGGGGAGTCTTAATCTTCTTTTTAGAACCCCTGGTCATGTTAAACTGCTTAAGTAGTGTTTTTCAGCATTGTTTGGGGAAAGCATTATATTTAGAAAAACACTTAACAGTTTTAACGTTATATGGAAAAATAGTATTTAATGACCAATAAGATGATTTATGTTGCTAAGGCAACCGTGTTGTAAGACACCAGAACTGGGGAATACAGGTGGTGTGGATTTGTGCCACGAAGGTGCCTGCCTTCAGTTCCCTGCAGAACCTCATCATGCTTCATCATGAAGGGATCCATCTACACTGGCAGTGCTGGGGAATTTAAGATGTGCTGTAATGTTTAGTTTATGTAAGGATTCCTGCGAATATTAAATATTTGGTAACTGATAATGGATTTGGGGGAAAAAGTGGAGGGAGGTGGCTTGAGTAATGTTATGCTGTTGACAGCAAAATAGATATGCATCTGTCTTACTGAGTCATAGTTTTAGGACATAGGTGTCCCTAAGGCATCACTTTCCATAGCCCCAGGGGAGACTTCTCCATCTCAGTTGTTAGCTCTGGTGTTCTGAGTGCCAGCTGCAGGCTGGCATTTGGTCATGGAGATGACAACTGGCGTGGTAGGTACAGCCTCGGGGATCGTGTGACATCCAGGAACTGGCACAAGGGAAATTCTTCTGGCTGGTCCTTTGTTTACTTGTGGCTCAGCTCTTCTTTTATTATAAATGGTTAAGACAAGAAAAGACTTCATAAATGACCTCAAGTCAGTGCCAGGCTGTTTCTCCTTGAAAGACTAGCCAACAGATTGTTTAAATAACTTATAAAAACAAGAATTAGCAGCCTGGCAGCCTAAGCTGACATGGTCTTTGAATAGTATGTGCTCAGGAGTATTTCTGCTTTTCTTCATCAGGGCAGCCATGTTTTACAGCAGGCATTATGCTCCTGGCAGGATTTGCAAACACATCCAGTTACGTTGGGCTCCCAACTCCTGTTGCTGGGGTGTTCTGTTTTCCCAGAGTGCCTTTAGCTGCCTCCCCACGGGGAGAAAACCAGAAAGAGCTGCATAGGAAGTAGCTACCAAGACCCTGCTTGAAGTTACTTACACGTTTCGTTGTCCTCTTCTCCCAGCAGGGATTGCTTCGGCCACTGAGGAGGGGAAAGCCCAACCAGCTCGTTATCAACACGAGAAGCTGTGCTGTGCTGGAGAAGTGTTCCCTGGCACTGAGTGGCGGCTCTTTCAGTTGAAATGAGGAGACTTTCTTGAGAAAGGTAAGTTTCTGGGTGTTATTGAGTAAAAAGAAGCTTTTTCTCTGAATTTACCTGGTGCCCTAAGTATGTGCAGTTAGCAGTTTGGTCAAAGTTGTGATACACTTGGATGAAAACCACCAAATGTTTGTGGCTAAGGATGGCTTTTTGTGAATTTCCTGTTCAGTTCTTTGAAAGCATTAATACTGAGATAGTCTGTTCCAACTGCATTCCTTTCCTTCACGTAAAAGTTCTTTTTGTTTATCCTGTGGGTTTTTTTTGGTGCCTTGAAAATTGCAGTCTTAGTTTTAAATTAACTTACAGTAATACAGGTCAAAACAAAAGGAAAAAATTTGAAAGGAATTTTTAAGCTTTTTTTTTTCTGTTCCATTTTTTTTCCAGACCTGTTTTTAAATTCCTCTGCTGAAGATTTAAGGCATAGAAGCTTGGGGAAATTATAAAGTGATGGTTTGGGGATTAGCTGTATGTATAGGCTATCCCATCTACAAGGATACAAGAAAGGTGCTGCTGTTAGCTCTTCCAAGAGCTAGTTGTTGAATCCAGAGGAAGTCTGACTTAGAAACCTTCAAAGACTCCATTCTGGCTAAATGTATGTAGTTTTGTATTTCTGCTCTCTTTCAAAAGCTTGAGCCCCACGTAGCTGAGAGCAAGTGGTAAGAATATGTGAAGTTGAATCAAGGATAACGTGCACCTCGCCGGAGCCAGTTGCACTGTCACTTGGTGCTGTTGCTTCCTATTAAAACAGCCATACGTGGCATCCTTGGTTGTTAAAACTGGTTGTGGAGGAGGACTGCATTCTGCTTGGTGGTTTCTAACTGAGGACGCACCTTTTTAATGGTTAAAAGAATAATTTGGCAAAGATGTTGCTCATGTGATTCAGTAGCATGCAGTGTTGGGGCAGCTGTAATTTATCTCTCTGACATGAAGATGGTAATAGCCTTCTTAGCTCCAGTAGAAGTTGTATAAAGTAGTGCTTCAGAAAATCTTATCAACTGTTAAGATAAAAGATACACTGTGGTTAGTGTGAATTACTGTTGAAAGAATAACGATGAGATGAAAAATGGAAAATCAGGCACTGTTTTAACTGCACAGCTGTGGTTTCAATGATAAAGGCACAAATATTCCTTCATATGAAATGAGCCACAGTTTAGGAATTCTTTTAAATATTTTAGCCTGTTTTGAATATATATTTATATTTAAAAATACTTTTAATTTTGAGAGGAGGTTTTCTTCTGTCTCTCTGATGCTCTGTGAAATCCTTGGAGGGAGAAAGGAGAGGGAGTGCTTAGAGAGCTATTGCTGACATAAAACAGTTTCTGAAAAGCTTAGCTGATAAAACCCTGAATTTAGGGTTTGGGAGTTAGTGTTCACAGAGTGGGAAGAGTTTTACTGAAAAGCAGCTGATTGTGCAGGGCTTGGAGGTTGGCTGGCCTTGGGGCTCTGACATGGGTCCCTGAGCACACTCTGCTGCTGGAGATGGGGCTGGTGGGGTGCTGCCACCCCAGCTGGGGACCCAGGGCTTGGCTAGAGACCCTTCTCAGGGCTCCCTTCCTCGTTGGTGTACTGTGAAGCTGATCAAATTCTGGTGTCAGCCAAGCTTGTAATCAATTAGGCACAAGGTGAAAAGGATAAGGAAGAGAAACAAAAAGTGATAGCTGGGTGTGAAACATCAGCAGGGCTTCATTAAGGGCCATGTGTGATTGACAGCTACTCAGCATCTTTGTCTGCACTGGCTGACCAGCTTTCCATTGCATCTGCTGCAAAGGCTAAGATGGTTGTGTCCCCATGTCTAACCACTTTTTGCATATCTGAGGATGTCCTTTGCTTCCAAAATAACCAGTCCTATAGCACTGCTCCACCCAACGTGGATGTTTACCTTCCTCTTGCCCCTCCAAGGCCTCCTGTTCTAAACTTCCGACTAAACCTGGTTTATTCAGGTCCTTTAACTTTGTTCTTCTTTGGTTTCTATCAGCAATTTTATACAGCTTTCTGAGGACTTGTGAACTCTTCTCACAGTTTGTAGTCAGTACACCTTTTTTTTTTTTGTGTGTGTGGTGGTGTTTAAAGAAGGTAAGTACAAATATCATGAATCAGACTTCAAAAACTCTCCTCCAGCCCCTGCTGCCACTCGGTGTGAGAGGGGAAACCAAAAGTTGGAGGGAAAAACTGTTGTTATGGCAGCAGAAGTAATTTTTGATTGAGACTTGCTATTCAGATGCTGCTTTCATGTTTCCTATTTCAGTCTCGAAAGAAGTCTGCGTATTATATGATGAATTAAATGGCTTTTTAATAAGCACATAACTAGTATCTCCCAAACTGTAATTTAGGCACTTATGTGAATAATAGCACATGATGTATAATAGCATGTTGCCTTCAATTTTCCAAACTCTAATAGAGAGGGCAATGATGCACAAATGTATAACTTAATTAGGTCTTAATTTTTAGTGCTTTGCAGCCCACTCTATACTGATATATTTATTTGTACTGTGGTGCAATCAAATCACCACCTGAGCAGTTAGACTGCCCACTTATGGTTGCCATGAGTCTGCAGAGGTTAAGAAATGCAACAACTCCTCTAGATTTTAGTTTCTTTTCATTGAGTGAAGTGTGCTGGAAGGCACAGTTGAGAAAAATCATCTGGTTTTAACTTACTTGGTTAGTATACATTTGTATACTAACATGGTTTTTAATGGACAGAGATTGCATACAGTATGCACTTGTATACTAACACAATCTGTGCTTATTAACCTTCTCTGATGGAGCCCTACCTGCACAGCATGACTCATGTCTGAAGGGGAGGATTGGCTCCCAGTTTCAGCACCTTCACAGGAGGAGGCAAGTGGTCCCAGTTCCCTCCACTTTCTGTGCAAGCGTCGCTGCTGCATAAAGGGGACTTTCACCCCTCCTTCAATAGAGAGAAAGGGAATGGGCACGCTCAGACTAGAAGGGGTTACTTTCCCCGCACCTGTATCTTGGGCCAAAGGGGCTTTTAAAAGGAGACCCTGTAGAGAAGATAAAATTTGGATGAGCTGGAAGATGTTATCCAGTGGAGGAGCTAATATCCGGGAAAAGTGGTAATTTGGACAACAATACTGGTGACTCTCCTAGCACAGAAAGGCAGATGATGTCAAAAATCTTTATGGTCTCCCACTGGAAGACCACTTAATTAACTCTGAACACAAAAAAATTAATCAAATTTGCCTGGCTTACGAAATGGCAGAAAAAGGCATAAAAACGTTACTTCTCTTTACTTGGAAAGAAATTCTTCTGGACTTGTCTTGAAGGCAGAAAGATGCTTTAATCTAAGGGCTATTGATTTTATCTGAGCTTCAAGCTAGGATGTTAGTTCTCTGAGAAAATAGATCCTTGCCTACACATGACTAAATATATGCTTCCTGAGGTGAAGGGGTTGAGAAGTCTTTAGCAGCACATGCAGTACTGAGAAAATCGTTAAGCAATATGTGCATTCCCAGATGCTGAGTATGCAGTTTCTGAAACAATTTAAACTTTGCACAATTTATGTAGAGGGTCCTGTTGTGTCTATTTTTTGTGGAGCGGTGAGAGGAGGTGAGCTCTGTGGCTGGGGTAGATGGCTGCCTAAAAGGTCTGACAGATCTCCAGGTGGAAAATGCACTGGTGTCATCAAAGGCAATATTCTAGGGCTATGTAAGAGGTGAGTCTGAGATCAGAGAGCATTTGGAGGAGATCTGTGCTCCCTTCCTGAGTTAAGTCTTTCTCTCCCTGGGTACTGTTCACGTGGGGCTGTCATTCCCACTTGCAGGAGAACCAGAGGCTCCACTGTGCTGGGCCTTCTGGTTGCCTGTACAGTGGTCTTTCTGTATCCTGTTTCTTTTTGGCTCTTGGGACTATGTGGTTGGTGCTTCCTTGTTTTTTCCAACTGGGCTGGCTTTGTGTGTCTGATAGCCAGGGAGGACAGAGATGAGATTATGGGGCAGGCAGAATCATGGAATCATAGGCTGGTTCAGATTGGATTGGAAAGGACATTTAAAGATGATCTAGCCCAACAACTCCCCCTGCCAGGGGGGACATCTGGCAAGGACATCTTTCACTCGATTGAATTGCTCAAAACTCTGTCCAACCAGACCTTGAACACTTCCAAGATGGGGCATCCATAACTTCTCTGGGCAACCTCTTCCAGTGTCTCACCACCCTCATCCTAAAAATGTCTTCCTTTTGTCCACTCCAAATCTATTCTCTTTCAGTTTAAAGCTTGGTCCATCTTCAGCAGGCACTGCTGCTCCTCTGCAGGGCTCCTTTTGGCTGGTACCAGGGCCAGACCCACTGTGGAGTGAGCATCATCTGTGCCAGATAGATGGTGTGCTGCATGCTGTGGGGATTGTCAGGGTGGATCAGATCCTGTGTCCTTCTCTTTCCAATGTTTCTTCTACATGGTGTCCGTGCTGTATGTTTCCAGAGGAAAAAGTAGGAGCATCTCTGGGTTTTATGGCATAATCTCTCCCACTGTTGTTTTATCATGGTCTGTAATAGTTTGAGGTAGAGCTATGCCTTTGAGGTTGTTGGTAAATGAGTCTTAGTAATAAACCTTGTGTAAATGGAACAACTGTGCCTTGTCATGGTCCTCACATTAAAACATGCCATACTTGACTTCTGTGTCTTCCTGCTGGAATTAATTTTAGTTTGTATTTATACACACACAAAATCTTTTATATGCAGACAGTGACTGACAAATTTCCTTTTCCAAATCATTTTCTGTTTTACAGTGCTACAGATTAGGATTGTGCAGGACGACAACCTGTTTGGAGGGTTTTTCCGTTCCCAGAGTCAGAAATGTTACCTCCTTCTGAAAGAGGTAACCCTGGCTGGTTTGGCAGCATCTTTTGGGGTGACTAGCACAGCTTGTTACTCTAGACGAGTCTGTGCTGTTATCTTCTAGAAGACATTTATTAGACTAACATTATTCATCATGTCAGTTCTGTTCATGCAAGGCTATGGAATTTGTGGTTCTGTGATGTTGGGTTTTTTTAATTTTTTGTAAACCACAGTTGTATGTTGAACAGAGACTTTTTCTGAGCTGTTCTAACTCCCTTTCTAGAGCCATTAATTAATGGCTTAGTTAAAAATCCTTGAAGTTGGCATTCAGTGTGTGTTTGTTAATGCTGAATTCCATTGTTATGTTCCATGTCCATCTGTGTCACTTAATTGTCACTCTCCCTCTTCAAACTCCTCGCAGTCCTGTCAGATGCTGCTTTACATCAGAAATTGTCCTCTGCTTTCATCCCTTCTTACTGCAGCCCTCCTTTCAATTAGTGGCACTATGAAATACTTCAAAACACAAGGACGTGGGAGACAGCCTGCAGCTCGCTGTTGCAGTTGTGCACGTTGACCCCTTGTTCTCTCCTCTGCTGTTGATCTCCTAACCAGGGTTGAGTACACGTGCATCCCACCCCCTGTCCATCTCCTGCTCATCTCAGCAAGCCCGTGCTGTCTGGGGGGTGTGCCTGGCAGTCCTTGTTTTCCTCCTCCAGGCTTGGGTAGGCAACGGAAAGCACTTCAGGAACTTCTGAATGTCAAACTGTTGTCTTGGTCACCCGTGTGCGTGTCATGGTTGGCCAGGATTACTTGGCGCAGTGATGAGGAGTTTGGGCTTGCATGGTGGTTACTGGTGGCCTTCACAGAACAGTCTGGTATGGGTTCTTTTTTGCACTGAATTTGTTTTGTAGAATACATCCACATTGATTGTCTTATGCCTGCTGTGCTAGTTCAAAGAATGGAGGGTGGTTCAGGTGAATAAGACAGAGCCTTGCCCTAGTAACCACAGCTATTTAAGAATTAGGGGAAGGGAAAAAAAAATAATGTTTTGGCTGAAATAATCTGAAGTGTTTTCTTCTTTGGCCAGTAAATGTCAGTTGCTTTAGAAGCATTGAAAACTTGGATGTGTTACAGCCTTTCTTGTTCCTTTCCCCTCCTTACTCAGCTTTACGCCAAGAAACACACCAATTTTAATGACTCAGACATGAGAACTCTTATTTCCTTTCATTTTTTTTAGCCCACCTTTTATATACACATGCATATCCTATTAACTTTTAAAAAGCCACTGTTTGACATTAACACTGAGCACTAATGATGAAAGTGTGTGTTTGATTCCACTACAGAAATTAAATTCTCTTTTGGGGGGGGGTGTGGTTGTCCCATGTGTAGTGAGCTGCTGGTGGGTGCTGCATAAGGAAGGGGCTTAGCTCTGGTTCCCAACTGATTTCCACCCTCCCATCCGAAATGGATTGTGAAGATTTCCATATCTCTAGGTACACAACTGAAAAGCATCTGCTTTGAATATACAGCTTTCCAAGGATTTCTGTGTAGCAGTCAAACTTTTCATGAGCACTGAGGGGTAGTTCTGTATTAATTTTTAATGACCTACAATGACTTTTTAAACTCAAAATGAGTAGTTCCTATCCCGAGTAACCAAGGCTTTATTGCTTTATTAAATAAAACATCACACCAGAATACATAGATGTGGTGAACTTGGTGTAATATAGTTAAAGTTCAGTTTGATAACAGCACCCATTCACATGTTGCTCTGGTTTTGCTGCACATGAACCTTAATTTTTAGAGATTCATATCTGTTCTATATTCAAATGTTAAAAGAAATGTTGGGGTAGCTTCCGGCAATAAAATTAATCTGACCAGCTTTCCTGTGAAACTTCCAGTACTTCCTGCTTCTGTTCTGGCTTAAAATTAATGGTGTTAAAAAAAAACAACAACCAACCTTTCTTATCTCATTTCCACTTCTGATTTTAGCCAGAATGCAAAAGCAAAGAAGCATCGTAGCGGTAATAAATAAAATTTAAAAAATTCATCATGATCACTTTGTATCGTGACTATGGTCAGAGCTTTGGGATTCTGTCCTTGATTTTATATAAAAGGTTCTCTGTGCCTGCCTGTACTGCCACACGCCGTGATCTCAGCACATACATACAGAGAGACAGGGGAGAAAAAGGAGTTTATAGGAAAAAAAAACAAAAACAAGCAGCTGAATAAAGACAAGTTCTCTTAAAAAAAATAATTGCTTGACTTGAGGAACAACTGGAAGATTAGAGTGGATAATGGTGTGTGTGTATGTTGCTTTAGAGAAACTTATCAAGCAGCATGTGAATGCTGCCTTGCTGTTCCTAATGCAAGCCCAGCTGCTGAGATCGAATGGGGATCAAGCGTTAGTCAATAGTTCTATACATGTGGGTTAGATATTTTCCAGCTCTTAATTCTTTTCTATATATAGTGTGCTGATGGTATCATTATTTTTCTTATCCAAGACTGTAGCTGCTTTCTTCTTAATTTAAGTAGTAGGGTGTTTTTTTTTTTCATAAATCTCAGTTACTTTAGAAGCATTGAAAACTTGATATGTTGCATCAAATTCATTCTGGATTATAGTTGTGATCCTCCCAATACGTTTTAGGTTTAGAGATGCCCAAGTGTGTTTATTAAATATACTGTAGTTCTTTTTTTCCTTTATAGTATTTCAAAAGCTTGCTACATCACATTTGTCATTTAGGGGCAGGTTGTAGTGAAGATGAAAGTGTCTGTAAAAAGAGGATCACTTCAATTTTCTGTTGCAATAGTATATGCTAAATGAGAGAAAGTGGAGTCCTGCAAGCAAACCTGTGCTCTGCAGTGTCTTTGACCTCTCAAATCTGAAGCCCATCTGTAGCTGAACACACAGCTAAAATTTTGTGGTAGGGTAACTTACTGCAAAATTGTAGCCAACGTGCAGGAAGAAATTAAACCCAAGTTTTAGCTGCAGTGAAGGAATATGGAAAAGGTTGTGTTTTTTTTTTTTTAAGTCATTGGCATTGGATATGTAAATGCGCATAATTTCTTAAGTAGGTTTTATTTGTGGAGTTTAAAACTTGGAAGCAAGCTGGCTTTAGATAGTGGTTTTTATAACAAAATAAAAATGTAATAATGCAAACAAATGGTTAGTGTTTTTTTTTTTTAATCTAGATGCAAGGCAAGCATAGCAGTAACCCCCTGAGTGAGATTAGTCCAGAATTTTATAACATTTCTAAACAGCGTTTGGAATTTGGCCCTGTTGGAAGCAAGAACAGTTACTCTTGTCCTGCATCTGTATAAGCCTGATCTCAATCTGACCCAGTATCTTCTCCTGAGATCAGGGTTTCAGAGCACAGTTCTTCTGTGTGTGTTTTTTGGTTTCTGTTTCTTCTTTGTTTCTTTTTTCTATAAGTTAGTGCTCTGGTAAGTATTGTCTTAAATTTAAAAAGGTTTTAAATAGAAGAATTAAAGAGCAGTGTAATGTAGTAAACAAAGAACAAGATTAGGACACCTGAGCTGGTGAAACCCTGTCTGTGCTTTGCTGAATTCCACCTGAGTTCAGTGGAGTCAGGCTCTTGCATGGAGTTTCCAGCGATGCTGGGCAGGTGATGCTGCTTGTATGGTCTTTCATCTTTTACCTTGCTAAAGTATGGTTTTTGGTTTTTTTCCATAAAGCTGGTATATTGAAATAAGAATGAGGAATTTGCAGCTTTCTTTTGCTGAAGTGGTACCCAGTACCTACCCTGGCAGAACATTTCAGGTCAGGATTGCACATGCTACTTGACTGCTCTGTCTTGTTCAGTCAAGTGCTGTTGGAATTTTTCTTGTCTTAAATAGTCCCCCTGCACTGAGTTATCGTAGGAGGATTATCTGCATTGCACATCAATGTGCTATGTCTGCAGAGGAGATCTGAGCTGGTCTCATGTGATCTAGCTCAGGGCCAGAAGCCCTCAACATGGTTGAAGTTTTGGGCAACAATGTGCCACCTTGGCAGTTTGGGCTGGTGCCATCTTGGGGCTGGGTCCCTATGCTTTAGAATCAGCATTGCTGATCACATACCCACAGAATGATATGGGGTTGGAAGGGATCTCTGGAGATCATCTAATCCAACCCCCAACCTGCCAGAGCAAGTCCACATAGAGCAGGTTGCACAGGATGGTGTCCAGGCAGGTTTTCAATGTCTCCAGAGAAGGAGACTTCACCATCTCTCTGGGCAGCCTATTCCAGCAGTCTGTCTGTCTCAATGTAAAGAAGTTCCTCCTCATGTTTAGATGGAACTTCCTATGTTCAAGTTTGTGCCCATTTCCTCTTGTCCTGTCTCTGAGCACCACTGAAAAAACACTGACACCCATCCTTTAAGTATTTATAAGCATTGATTAGATCCCCCCCTTAGTCTCCTCCAGACTAAAAAGACCCAAGTCCTTCAGCCTTTCCTTGTAAGAGAGATGTTTCAAATGCACTCCTGTAACTTGTATTACTCTTGTTTTTACATTTGCAAGACTTTTTTAAAATAAAAGACTTCATAGGTTAAACCCTAATTTAGCACTTGTGACAACAGTAACCTGTTCGGGTGTTCTGTCCTTTGCATTTTTATTTTGTAATGTGAATAACGTTATGATACACATGTAAACAACACCACTTGGACTCTACTGTAATGTTATTTCATGGCACTATAACAGAGGGTCTTTAAGCCTTACTGTTTTATAAATTGGTTTTGGGTTTCTGTGGGAAAAACGGTGCTGATATATTCACCAAATTTAAGGGATTAAGATGTGGAAGTTAAATGTTGTGAAAAGTGTGCTTGAATTGCAGAAACACAGGCAGAGTTGTATGAAAGTTATTAGGAACAGTCTGTTCTCTGTTATAGGTTTAGAGATCTTTGGTGAAAAGGGGGATTTATTTTTTTTAATTTTTTTTTTTTGTTTTGCACACCCTGAGGAATGTGCTCTCTTGAAGGTGGGGTACCTTTGAATGCTGTTAACAGCCTAATCAGCACATAAACAAAACCACCCCAAAGGCTGCTTTCTTAGTGGAAGGACTGTGCTTGTGTGGTATGCGTTTCTGGCTAGATTCAAGTTGGGGGTTTTTTTTGGAGGCCTTTTGCAATTCTTGTGGCAACTCTATGAACACACCCCTGTGGTGTTCCTAGGTCCTCTCTTTTGTGAATGATCTGTTGTTGGAAAGCTGTGTCTAGAAGAAAGTACCCGGCTACCTATTCAAAGTGTATCTCTGACCTATTTCTATGGTCTGTAATTTTTAATACAAAGAAAAATACTACTGCAGTATGCTTGTAAGGCACTGTTGAACAACACCTTGAGCCAGGTGGTGGTTTTGGGGGTGATGCCTTTGTAGGCAAGCTCCAGGCAATAGACTGCAGTGTTAGTGGTAGGGGTTGCTGCATAATCGGACTTCTATATTAGAAGCAACTGGATGCCTTTCCTGATTTCTGGAGAATGTAAGCATTCAGTTCCCGGGGGTGAATTCCCATGATTAGCTGTCAGACTCTTCACTTTCCAAAAGGCAGCTCTTATCTGATAACCCGAGTGCCTGGCTGCTCAGGTTGGGGCTGAGAAGCAAGCAGGGCTCCCTTTCCACCCCTCACGCCTTGAAGAGGTGCCTTGGGTACCTTGTGGGGTGCTGCTGAGCATCTTCTCAGCTCATTTGCTGCCCTGCAGAGAATCAGACCGAGCCACTGATCTTGGACTTGTTGCTGCATTTCCCAGGTGGTCCTTCCATAGCAATGAGTAGATATTTCTCTCTAGCTTTTGGTGCTGCAGTGACGCTGACAGAAATGGTTCACAAAAGTGGAATAACAATACTTCAAAGACACCTCCAACTGTAGAAGAATCTAATTTTCTGTAATGCTAATATGTAACTGTACTACCTTGGTGCTGCCTACAACTGGTTGGTGGTGTGTGTTTGTTTTTAAAGCCAGCTGGAGCACAGAGGGGCCATTGCTGGCTTTTGGTTCCACTCTCATCAGGACACTTTGTATGGCTATGTGCAAAATGCAAACCTTTAGTGGAGAACAACATAGTAAAACATGCTTATGGCGAATAGCTGTGTTCATGTGGGATTTTGGGTTGTGTTTTGAGCTTTTTGTTTGTTTGTTTGGGGGGTTTATGGGTGTTTGGGTTTTGGGGGTGGGTGGGTTGTCTTTTGTTGTTGTTTTGGGGGTTTTTTTAGCCCTAGCTTGTGTTTTCTTTGGTAATTAAATCTGACTTAACTTTTTTTTCCATTTAGAAAAACCTGTCATTTGTTAGTTGTGTCAGCTGAACTGTCTGCACAGTCCTTTCATTGTACCTGGACGGTAAAGGTATTTTACCAGGGACTTTTGGGATATGCCTCCTGGGTGTGCAGAGCTATTGGAATTGCACAGGGGTCTTTTGTTTCTGGGCACTATAAGCAACTGATTATCAGCGATGCATGAACTCCGCGTTAGAAGGGCTACTGAGCATTTCAGGTATCAAGTTGTTGGATAACTTGGATGGAACATCAGGAGGATGGTCAAACATAATTTGATTGAACAGGATCATCAGCTCAATCAAAACAAAAGAAAAAAACTTAGCTAAAATATGCTGCAGATAGAAGAAAAGGAAGTGAGTTACTTTAAAGGAGTCGGTCCTTTTAGAAACATTTAGAACAAAAGCCATCAGGAGTCCTGTCTCCTTGTTTCTCTCTGTGCTGTGATTTGTGGAATGGAAGTATCAGATTTCTGTTTGGAGTTTGTTTTTTTCTCTTCCATCACCTCTTGTGTTTAAAAGCAAGTGCCCCTGTATAGGAGTATTGCACTGCAGTGTTTTGTGTGGCAGAAGTTTGGCTTGTGAGTGTATGAACAGAAGAGCAGTGGGCTTTTTTTTTCCCTGTGTACCTGTATGATTGTGGCCTGCTAAAGACTGGCATGTGTGTCTTCTAGATGGCAAAGGAAACTATTCCAAGACTGGAACCTGCTCTGAAAGCAGAGAGGTGCTGTCCTGGCTGCTGTTGTCACTTGATGGTGACCTTCATGATGCTGTGGTTTTGGGAGACCCCGTGGACATCTGCTGCAGGGTTAGAGTTGCTCTACTTGATAGGCAGTGTGGTATAGCTGGGTAGCTGCTCTTTTGGGTAGGGGCAGCAGAGGGTGATTTGCTTTGTCTGTTAATGGGAAGGGTGTTCATGTTCTGGAGGATTCCTGTCATTCTTGTGATGGAAGTTGGTCTGGGCTTTCACAAAACAGAGCCTTGGTGTTTATAACAAAAAGACCAAAGGTGTGAGGTGCTAGTTTGGCCTCACGTCCCACTGTGCAGTAGCTCTCCAAACTACTTCTCTTGGTTGCTGCCCTTGGGACTGTCATTGCTGAAGTATGATGAGTAGATTAGTTGTCTAGAAGGATCTGCGTTCTTTACTGTGGGATGGCTTCTGTGTTCTGGATCAAAATACAGTTAGGCATTTGGGTATATCTCTTTCTTTTTTAAACCTTTGGGATGCCTCTTAGAGTTCTTCATCTCCCTGCTACTCCTGCCTTTTCTGAGCTCCAGCAGGGACACTCTGGGGTCTAGCCCATCAAGTATGGGATGAATAGATGTTCCTGTTGTAGCACATTTCTTGAGAATGCAATAGCCAAAGTTGATGAGACAGGCTGGGAATCGCTCAGTAAGTGCAAAAAAGAGTGAGCCTCCCTCTGTACAGGTGTGTGTCTAAGCATCTACAGAAATGCTCATGGACTGAGGTTTGCTGTTTCTTCATATCCTGAGTCAGCACACGGCCTGGTGGGTACATGGGAGGTGTGTTTTGAAGCCAGCACAACCAAGCAGAGAAGTAGTTTGAGTGCAGGGGGACACCTCAGAGTAACTTCTCTGGAGAGAATGCAGTGAAGTGTTACCATCTCAATTACAGCGAGTTGTTGTGGTTCTTTCAGACGTGATTTAACATGTCCAAGGGCAGAGGGAGGGAATATTTGAGAGCTTTGCAGTGTGCTTTTCAGAAGATAGTTATTTCAGCAAAGCTCATGCTAAGCAATGTCTAAGCAAGGATTTGCTGTGAAGAGCATTCCAGGAGGTCTGGTTTGGAGGCACAGAGGTGAATGTGCTGCAGTTCTGTTTGCAGGGAGCATGCCTCTGGCTGGCATGTGTCTCGGGGTGGGCATTTGGGATTTCTCCCTGTTTAAAATAGTGAGTGGCATTAGATTGGTGGGGGGGGAAGATGAAGCACTCCATTTTCCTTTGGTGATGTTGAAATTAATTGGATTTATGACATCAAGAAAGGAATATCACCCATAGGTAGAAAATGTATTCAGTTTTGCTGTACTAACAAGCTCTTATTTGTCAAATTTAGTAGACTCTGTAATGTTATGCTTTGCTAGTCTGTAGTAAGCATTTTAGTGAAACTGAGCACTTATTCACTGGCTTCCACGTCCTGCTGAAACTCTGTGCTTTGCAAGTGCTTTCTGTTCCACAGAACTTCTGTTTTCCTTATTTTTATTTTATTTTTTTGGACTGTTGCCCAGCGTTGCCATTTCATGCTCTTGCCATAAAGTGGTGTGTTAAAACAGGATGGCTTTGTCTGTGCTGAGGCGCCGGTGGTTTGAGGGAGGGGGGTGAGTTGGTGGAGAAGGAGCAGGTGACTGGTGCTTGCAGGCCCCTGGAGGAACCAGGCAAAATGGTGACCATTCATGGAACCCTGGTGGTAAAATACACCTTCCCTAGTGTTTCCCTGATGTTTTACTTGGATCTGTGAGTTGCCCTGTCTGTCAATGCTTGAGGATGTTTTTGGGCAGCTGAAGGTGGAGTTGCCTCCACCATCTCTCTGGGCACTGGTGGGCATGCCTGTCCTGTGCTGTGGGGCTGCTGACAGTCATTTGTCCCATCAGAAGCACTGCTGAGTCCAGGCTGACCCTGTACCTGTCAAGATGTTGTGGTAGGAGCCTCGTGTCCCATGGTAAATAGGGTCAGCAAAGGCTTCTGAGATTGAGCGTTCCTCCGCCATGGCTCTAGGCAGGCACAGCTTGGCCTTGGCTGTCTTCTGCTGTCTCTGGGCAATGAGAAGGTGGCAACGGAGGGCTCTCACCAGACTGCATTCAGTGTTTCCTTTCCTCTTGGTATCTTTTGGGCTGTCTCGCTCCTAAACCCCCAGTAGCCTTGCTGGAACGTGGTAGTTCTCAACAGCCCTGAGCAGTTTCCCTTGGGAATTGCGGCTGTATGATAAAAGTCACAGCAGACAGGATTTCCTCTCTCCTTGATGAAAATATCCTTCAGCTAAGGGAGGAATCATGATTGCCAGAAGCTTCACTCAGTGCAGTGGGGAGAACTGGCCGGCTGGGAAGCACTTGCTCCTGGGCTCCCGGAGAGCAGATGTGCGGTGCCGCCTCTGGCAGCCGAAATGCTGAGAGGAGAGCAGCCCCACCTGGGAGAGGAGCGTTCCACAGAAGTCAGTTGTTGTTGGCTGTGGATTCTTTTCTCTGAGAGTTTGGGAAATCAGTCTTGGATATCTGAGGCTAAAGACTAACAAACTGGTGTCTGGGGCTGGTTGTCTGCTTTGGAAAGGAAGACTAGTAAAAGAAAGGAAGTGAGAATACCTGTATTTCTGATGTTAAATGGACATACTTGGTGAGAGAGGGAGGTATTTTTTGTTCTGTTTTGCAGTTCTCCCTTAAAAAAAAAGACACTTTCTTTAGCTCTCATTATATATTTGCAAAACAGAACAATTATGTTGCCCTCCCTGATGTTCATTATCCCAAATTAGTCCAGAGGCACGTACGTAGGAGGATTTGATGGGGAACTCCATAAACAGGCAGTGTGGATGGGGGAGGTGGCATGGCTCACCCTGGCCCCATGGTGTGCTTACAGCAAACAGAAATTGTGGTGGGACCAGCCCGGCTGTAGGCTCTTGTGGAGGTGTAGGGTGACTGTATATGCTGTCTGATGTTCTTTTCCAATTAATTGGTGGGGTTTAATAATGAACCACGCTACCTGCTGTGGTAGCAGTGCTGTACTCCTGCAGCAGGGACCAATTCCCACAACGTATCCAGTCCCTGATTCCTCACAGGTCACTGTTACTAAGTCACATTGAACAGGGTAAGTTTAAATGGTTGTGTCGTTGCTGTGTTGGAGAAGAACTCCATCTCAAGTTAATCAGTAAAGACTCTGCTCTATTTAAGTCAATAGTGTGCTTGCTTATCGTTTCTCCCTACTTAAAAAAGCATTCTAGCAATCCTGCTGTCTCGGACCATGGGGAATAAAAACATTCAAAATATGAACTGTGGTCCTTTTACTTACCGGTTACCATAGAAATCTAAATAAAGAATGCTCTGCAAATAGTGTAAATATAGCACTTCACTTTCACAGCTCTCGCTTTCTTAAAAAGACATGCCATTGTTCAGATTCTGTAGTAACTGATCAGGTAAGGGCTGCTGCATGTAGTCTGAATAAAAGTGCTGTATTTGTACTATTTACAAAGTAGTCTCAGAACTTTCCCATTACTGATTTCTAACATCAATTTGTTGTTGAGACTGGCTGTGGTAAATGAGTCCAGGAAAAGCTGGCTTGGACTCTATTTAAGAGCTGCAAAATACTCCAGGTTTTATGGGTTATGCATGAGCCACCTACCGAACTGCTCCTGTAATTCCAGTGGAGAATGCGAGCCACTGACATTCAGAGCAGCCAGCTTAAAATTGCAGCTAGAAATTTGGGAAACTACGAGGAGTCTCATCTGGAAATGTGTTGCTCTTCTGGGCACTGCTTGGACCCTCCCCTGGTTTGCTTTTCTCACCCAACTCATTGCGTAGCCCCAAAAGGGGAAATGGAGGCGAGCTGGATTTTGGGTGCCTTTGGCCTCTCTAAGTGGCATGGTCGGACTCAAGGGAAGTTGGTTTGTGACCTAATGCTCTTTTTAGGGATGAGAGTCATTGCAGAGTAAAGTTGTTTCGTGTTCCCCCCTCTGCCCTTTGGGATGTGTCTTATCTAGTGGGACCCGGTGGTGGTTTTGCCACTTTTCAGTGTTTTCAAAATATTATTACAGCTTATTTTATATTAAGGCATTTTTTAAAAGCAGTTACTGTCATTTCATCAATTTTCATCTGCTTTCAGTCATCCTGCATAATGTAAAACACTTTCATACTCTGTTGAAATTTTTTTTAATTTATTTTTATTTCCCTGTCTGGCTGGTAGTAGTAAGCTTCTTGCAGAAAAAGAGTTAAGCATGTAAGAATTTTAAATGCCTTTCCATCTGGTGTTGGTTTTGGCTCTGTAACAGGAATAAAAATGTTTTGTGTTTTTACGAAGTAGAGGATTTTAATTATTTTTTTTTTTTCCTCCTGATAATTAAAAAATGAATGGAAACGTACTGATCTCTAAAGCCAGGTCACTGAGCTGAGCCCTTAATCAGTGCACAGCTGAGGGAAATCAAAAAAACATTTAAACCACATGACAGGTGGGCAAACTTGGGATTTTTATGGGCAAATCTGAGCTCATAAGACTTCCCGACAGCTGTTGAAGCAACATAGCTGTGCTTCTGAAATGCTGTGCTCTTGGAATCTTCTAAGGTGGCTCTACTAGTCATCTCTAATGGAACCAAATACAGTTCCCATCTCTACACCATGTTTAGGTAATATACACAGATAATTCTGTGCAGTGCTTCTGTGGGCATTGGTATTCCAATAGCTACTTAACAGCCTGGTGCAGGTTTGGAGAAACCCAGGCAGCAGTTCTGGATGGGAAGTGTAATGCCACTTTCTTGCTCTTTTTTTTTTCTTTTATTTTTCTTCCCTTTTCATTGTTCCCACTTCTCACCTTGCCCCAGCAGCTCTGGCTGGGTGAGGTGGTTAATTTGCACTTCTTATCTGGGGAGAGATGAGACTTTTGCAGATGCTGCCAGTTGTGCTGCACCTTTATAATGAGTGGGATGATGTTGCATGAGGATGGTGTTGGGAGATCCACTCTTCTTTCTCAGTAACTATGTGGTTTTTTGGTGGGATTGGTGCTGTTCTGTTGCTGTCCTTCCTCTCTGTGCTGTGGATGCTGCAGAAATGACTGTGGAGGATGCTTCACCTTCATGCTGATCTGATCTGACCAATATGCCCAGCTCAAAGTGCCTCTGTAGGGAAACCAGATCCCTTTTGGCAGAGGATCTAGCCTGAATGTACCTCTGAAAGTGAGGAGCAATAATAGAGGCATCAGTCACTGTGCTTGAGACCATTTCTTTTTAAGCCTAGAGGATCTGGGGGAAATATTTGTTATTTAACAGGTATTTGATATTCTTAATGACCTGACAAAAGAGAGTAGTTGTTTCAGTAGCATGATAAGAAACTGATCTGAAATTAAGGTGTTTGGGGTTTGAAGGATCTCTTTTTTTTTTTTTTTTTTTAGTGCTTTGTTTGGTTAGTTGCTTTGTGGTTTTTTTTTTTAAATGACTCTGCAATTTTACTTTATTTTTTTCCTGTGTCCTGCTTTCTTAAAAAAAAAACCAAAACAACTTAGCAAACATAGCAACTGTTATATCAATTGATTACTAGCTGTGTTTTCAGATGTTTGCAAAAATAGTAGTGGTAGAATTTTAGCTAAGCAATTCTCTCCTTGGATCTATGCTAATACAGTGTTGCGTATCTTTTCCTCCACTATGTCATTAAAATTGAAGGCAGTTCTCACTAAGGTGGAATATGATAAAGAAAAATTGAGTCTAGATGCCACGCTGACAACTAATTGTAGTCTAGGGCACTAATAGTGGCTTGAAATACACTTAATTGCATTAGAAACATTTTCAGCTGCAAATCAGTAGTTGGTTTTTTTTGACTTACAGTTTACACATGGTATTTGATTGTAGCTATTGTCTCTCTTTCTTTCTGTCCTCACAATAAAAAAAACCCCATGTAATATTTAATTGTTTAATAAACTTATTTATCTTTCAGTTTCTTCTACGGTTTCCAAAAATCAAATGTTGCTTAGGTGAAGGGTTCTTTCATGTTCCCCTCTTCAAATGACTGAGATTCACAAAACAGCACAGAATTGCTAAACCAAAGGTTAGAAAATAAAGGTGAAAATTTTACAAGTCCCTGGCTTCTGACTTCAAAGAGATCAGGGATTTCAATGCAAGATCTACCTGCAAAACTCATATTCCACATCCAATAAAGAGAAAATGCTTTAGTGTGGTGATGAATAGGGGGGAGGTGGAGTTTTGCTGCTTTCAGAGAAACAATAGTGCTTTTTTTTCTGTATTTG
Source organism: Scolopax mira (assembly GCA_004320125.1). Taxonomy (NCBI): domain Eukaryota; kingdom Metazoa; phylum Chordata; class Aves; order Charadriiformes; family Scolopacidae; genus Scolopax; species Scolopax mira. The sequence continues at coordinate 511,115 of BJBW01001823.1, read as the reverse complement.
TTGATGTTTTTTAATGATCATAATTTGGACTGTCAAGTGTAATTGCTAAACTTTGCAGCCCTGTTGTTTTAAGAACTACATGGAGGTGTGTAAGCCATTTGGTTTAGAGTGCTGCAGAAATTAGAGCTTCAACTGAGTTGCTTCAATTATCTTTGAAACCGAGAGAGGATGAGTGCGTACGGGTACAGGAGGTTTTCTGGGAGAGGATCCTTTTAGCTAAATGGCTTTGAGTAGAATGAAAACTAATATTACAGCTGAGCCAGTGAGTTACTGCTCGAAGGGGCTATCCTTATTCCTTTTCCATGTTGTGCAATGTAGCCCTGCACCCTTATTTCAGCCAGTTCCAGGGCTTATTTTTATATTTATCACTGGGGGTTAAATACACCCTATTCCCTCTGCGCCATCCATCTCCTGCTGGGTTAATCACCTCTGTAGGCTCCTTGCCCAAATAAGCAGATGCCAGGATGGGCACAGGGGGACTAGGTGGTGGGTGAAGGGAGGCTGAGGGACTGCTGAGCCCCCCAGGTGAGTGGGAACCCCATTGAGCAGAAATGCTCTCTGGAACTCCAAATTAAAGCGTTTATTGTGAAAAGGGAGAAGGACCCATTGTAAAGAAGAAAAACTATTGCATGTTTCTGTTGTTTCACTGGCCTCAGTGGTGTCAGATTTTGGGTGCGTTGAGTTTGTTTTCTTCAGAAATATCACAGGTCCCTTGGAGTAGGGGACAGATGACCTGTCAGGGCTCTTGAAAAATAGAATTACGCAAATTCAACAGAGGCATTGAAATGCAGTGGGTATTCATTTCCGTTGAGGTCATTACAGTCAGTAAAAATACAGCTTGCTACTTTGGAATCCCTAGTATCTTGCCACTTATTGCTGTTGCTGCTGTTTGTGATCTGTGGTGTCGGTTGGCTGGTAATCCTGTTGCTTATTTTATGCCCGTGTTGCAGGTGTGAGCTGCCAGATGTATTAGTCTCCTGAGTTTCCTTCCAGGTGTGAGGAGAACTTCTTGTTGCCTGCTCCTGGGAAAACAGTGAGGCTGTGAGAAATGGCCTCTTGCCTGATGGAACCTGGCCGTGCCTCCAGCAGCAGGGTGGTTACCCAGCCTTTTTCACTCATCCTGTTTATCTTTCTCTGACAAAGTAAATATACGCTAATTACCATCTTGATTACACGGTGCAGTTTCCTTGTTCATTTTAAATGGCAGCAGTTCTGTGCCTCTGCCAGCTTAGGGAGCTTTGACCCAGGTTTGGCCTTGAGTTTTGCAGACACCAGATAGATTACTGCAGTATAGTGCCTGTCAGAAAAGAAAGTGCTGCAAAAGGTGAATAGACTTTGAGAATAAATGTTTTCAATACTTCTCTAATTAAGCATCAGCAGTGTCAAGCTTATTTTTTTTTTTGCTGTGGAGGACTGCTGCAGCTGGTACAGGTTTTATATCAGCCAGTGCATTTGACAGCCATTCTGACAGCTGGTACTCAGTTGGGCGTGCTGCAGCCGTGGCATCAGCATCTCTAGGGAGAGCAAAGGCAATGTTGGGTGTGAGCTCAGAGCTCTCCCTTTCACCAGCAAAGGTTTATCCTTTCATGGAATTTCGCATCAGCGTTAGATGCTTTGGAAAAGCTTGTGTAAGTAGATGTATTTTGGCAATCTTATTTAACTGTTGGCGATGTTGTCCTGAAAGGATCTGGTTATATCCTGTAGGACACTGAGCATCACCTCCTGCAATTGTGAAGGGAAAATTGTGATTCATGACACTGTAACATCGGCCTTGAGATATTTTTACTATTGCTTGAAGTTGACTTAGCTTACTGCGTGTTTGCTCATAACTCACCCATAGTGTAGTAAAATGAGTGAGGGTTGAAACTAGCCTGTCTTGAGACATTTTGCTGTTGGAAGCTGCTTCTGTGGATTGCAGCATTGATCACTGGTGAGCTGGTGCAGTAGTGGCTCGAAAGACAAGCTCTGTCAGGAAAGCAATAGCTCCTTACACGCTCCAGTCATGGGCTCGTTACCCTGCAGTTTGTAAACTGTTCAGTCTCAGGTTTATTGTTGTTCACAGCTGTGTTCCACCCAACAGAGCAGCTAAATGAGTTGCCTTAGAAAAAATGCTATTGGGTCAGGACCATTTATAGGCTCTTGGGTTTTCTATGAGTTAAGATTAATCCTGACATTAGCTTTGTGCTTCACTCAAATGTGGTAGTGTTTTAGCTGTTTATTAATGTCTCTCAGAATATTAAACTGATATAGTAGATTTGTCTTGTAACTACCTAGAGCAAATTGCTGCTTCATTTATCACTTAATCTTTATATATATAGCTGCCTTATTTTTGGGGGGTGCGTGTGTTTATAAAGTGCCTTTATCTGAAATGAAGGAAACCTTTAGAGCACAAAATAACAGTGCAGCTTAGGTTTACTGGTGATAATGTGTACTTGCACATTGTCTTTGGTCAGTTGCTCTGGAGGTGTTTTGCAGGCTTTCAGCAAGTCTCTCCTGTCCTGGATGTTAGGAATTAAGAATATCAGAAGACATGTGATTCTGGGCAGGAAGCTGCACTACAGCAGTAGATGACTGTAGGCACTTCGCTCATCTTGCCTGCCTCGTGTGGGCAGGTTTGGCTGCATTCCCGAAGATCTGGCTTATCTTACAGGGGATTTGGTGTAAAAAATTATTAGTCTGAGTCTCCTCTGACTGTTGAGAGATTCTTATTCGTGAGTAATAAATGAATTTAGTTTTATATGACTTCTAACACGTCTCATTTATTGCCTTCTTTTACCTCGGTTTGGTTCTCTGGTTTGGAAATTGTGGAGAAAACTCCTCTCACACTGTGTTTTGTGCACAGGATGTACCTAAATGGAGAGTCTCTAAGCAGTGTCAAAACACATTATTAATACACTTGTAAATGATGGCTGTATTTTTTTCCAGTAGGTTTGCAAACCACCCTACAGTGAATTTAAACAGTTTGTACAAGGCTCGTCTCATTGTTAATAGTAAAATAAAATCCTTGGTCTTAATTTCCTGAGCTGTTACTCTTTGTTCAGCCTCACCTATGTCTTTCCACTAACTTAGTATTCAAAGAAATCTCGTGACTGATACTGGTTCAATTTGTATGTCCAAAGAAATTACAGATGCCTGTAAGTAGTTGGTAAGCTGTAGCTGACTAACAGGAATGCACCTTGCACATCTGTGTGGTTGCAGATATTTAACTTTTATTGTACTTGAGGTGATGATTCAGCCTAAGGAAGTCTGAGGTTTACTGGCATTCCAGGTGTGCTTTCTTACTGTGCAAATGAAGGAAACATTATCCTTGCTAAACTACATCTCTGGATAAGAGATGGAGGCTTGAGAAACAAGTTTGAAGTGTAAAAGAAGAATCCTAATCTCTTAACACTCACATAAAATCTCTACAGAATCTCTGTGGTGGTTTGTTTTGTTGTGTTTTTTTTTTTTTAATGGTAACCTCTCTATGTTTCATTACCTTCAGAAATCACCAACACTTTTTTTTGTGTAAGACTTGACCACCTTCAAACTTGTATCTACATATAAGTGAATGAGCTAAATTCTGTGTCACAGGGAAGGTCTGTAGTAAAATAGCTTGTATTTTTTATTTCATTTAGTAAACTTCAGAAAAGGATTTGCTTGTGTAATAAACACATTAGAAGAAAAGTGTTTTCACAGTTATTTTTTAAAGGAATTGTATTTGTTCTGAGTATGAGAAGGCAATACAGTCTTTTAAACTTCTACAGTGCATTGTATCTTCATCAGAAGTCAGGTTTCATCTAAGTTGGGTTAAGTTATACCATCCTGCTTTGTGCTTCAGCAAATGGATGTTAATTTTGAAGTTGTACTTCTTTAGTGATAAATTGTGGACAACAGTATTGTTAGTTACTGTTTAAGACCAGACCTTTCCTCCCAGCTGGAGAGAAGACAGTGTATGCCTGGAAAAGGTGGACAGACATGCTGTGTATTTACAGGCAGGTGCCCTCTGTTTTGGTGTGACGTGTAGGTTAAACCCTAAGAATAAAGTTCTGAGATAGTTGGTTAGAGTGTTGGCAGTGTAGGGGCAGTTGCTTTTTAGTTGGTAGCTTTTCAACAGGAGCTGGAGTTTGGGATGGGCAGGAGAAGGCAAAGGTGATGCTGGCCACAGGCTGGGCCACTGGGGAGGCCTGGGGCACCTCAGCCTAAGGGGTCTCTGTCACCTAGCTTTGGGAAAACCAGGCTAATTTAAAGAAAGAGGAAAAAGACAAAAAGGCTTCTGAAGGAATAATCTTTTAATATTGGTGTTGATTTGTCTCAAAATTACTGAAGTGAGGAGATGGTTTGGAGGTTTGGGTTTTTTTTGTTTTTGTTTTGTTTTTTTTTTTTTTTTTAACCTGATAGGTTCTCTTTTTTTGAGAAACAAACAATTACAATTAAGCCAACAGAACCTACATGGCAGAATTGAAGTTACGTAAGTACTCTTTCCCGAGAGGGAAGCTGCTGGGGCCGTGGCAAGGGAAGGCTGTCCCTGCTCTGGGAGGGTTGGTGTTGGTCACACCTGAGAGGGGGGAACATGCCCAATGAGTCAGGTAAGTTCATTCCTTTTCCTCTTGGTGTCTATTTTATTTAAGCCATCATAATAGAAATCTTTGATTGGTGTATACAAAGTACAGTCACTTCCTTTCCTGGTGGCCAGGATTCATGGAGTCAGCCTGACTACATTTTTTTTGGGGCTTCATGGGATTTTTTGGAAAGCCTTGTGAAAAAGGCAGCAACTGCTTGTGGATTTTTAACTGTTCTCCTTTTCCTTATTGCCAATTCATTATACAGAAGTGGGATCAGAAGCTGCTGCTTTTTTGGTCTGTCAGCCCTCTGAAAGTCCCTCTTTGGGTTGTGTGTCCGATTTTCTTTAAGTGTGAGGTGGTCATACCCCCTTCTCAGCTAATGCAGCACCTTAGTCAGATAACTTGCCTCACCATAATTCAACTATCCCTTGCCCTTAGGTTTGAAGCTCTGGTTTTGCTGACTGTCCCAGCCACATAGGGAAGCATTAAATTTTAACATTAATCTTTGTGTGCCTATATAGGATGACCAACTTGGAAGGATGTAGTTCATAATCTAGTGGCCCACTGCCAGTCAGTGTCCTCTGCAGTGTACATTTTGTGTACAGGTATCTCTAGTTGGGACTTCTATCTTCTAGAGTAATAGTTCATTGAGCACGGTGAGCTTTTAAAAGTATGATGTGTTTTTCCACTGGTTTGATATGGTGGCCTTGCAAAAAGGGGAGCAGCAAAGCTTGTCTCCTAGGAATACTTGCCGAATGGTAGTAACTGTTCTTTTTTAAATAATCCTCTATGTTAAGGCTTAAATATTAATTATGGCTATTTTAATTTTTTTGTAACTAGAAATAGATTTTATTTTTGGCTTCTTTTAGTAGACGATATGTTGGTGAGTTTAGAAAGGTGCTTATTAGAAGTATAGGCAGAAACGGGATTAATTGGGAAGATGATCAGTAATAAATATCCCAGGAGATCAGGTGGCAAATGATGGCTGGCACGAATGCACTGAGAATTTTGAGGTGTCCTCTCAGATCAGGTTTTAAAACACATGTCTTGGCATATTGGAAGATTAAAATTATTTATTTAATGCATTGATTTCTCTAAAGATTTGCTGGAGAGCTGGCCAAATGTAAATGTAATTGAGAAAGTGTTAATTATGGAAACAGGGTGCAGAAACTTAGCCCCACTGATTTCGCTGGGAACAGGTTTTGTCAGCCAATTACTGCTATGAACAAGGTTCTCCCCTCACACCAAAGCATTCTCCATTGATTTAAGACCATGCTTAAATTACTGTGATTGAATGTACCTTTGCCTGTGGCACTGTCTGTCTCCCTTAGGAAGGGATGCAAAACGCTTCCCGGGTTTCTATTACATTTTCTAAACTTCAGCTGCCTTTGAACTATAGGGTTGGTGCTTTCTCAAGCTTTATCTTTATTTTTATTCTAGTACTATTGTGACTATTGCGTGAACTATTTGATTTGCAGGAGCAATGGCATCTCTTTGGCAGGTAGAGAATTCCTCTGACCTGGTATCCAGTCTGTAGGGATTCTGGTGAAATTCTGGCAAAGCCCTGTTGCTGCTTGTTGTGCTCTGCCTCTTGTATCTGCTGAAGCTCCCAATTTTTGGAATTGAAGCATAATTCCAAAACATAACCCCATACCTGCTACTATAAAGGAAATTAACTCTGTCCCAGCCAAAACCAGCACAAGTGGCTAAATTCTCATTGACTCACTGGAAGCTTCCTCGAGACTTCTCCATCAGTACTTCAGCTCAGTTTGTTCTGTCCATTACATGTTTCTGCTTGTTGTAGAGCACCTTTTTAATCGTTCATTTCATAATACTTTTCATCTTTTGTCACAGTTTAGCTGCAGAGGATCAATACACAGACAGCTCCAGAACATGCCTGTCCAAGCCAGCATTGCTCTTGTGTGTCTAGTCATTATCAGTAATAATTTAAAAAGTTATCATGCCCCTCTGTCTCTAGTGACGATGTTCTGGGTTTGGATGAGGTTTTTTTGTTTGGTTGGGTTTTTTTCTATATTGAAGAACTTAACTGTTTTGAGTAAATCTGACCACCTGTGGCTACTTGCTGACCCAAGGTTCCTGTAGTACCTCCAAGCAAAATGCTAAACATTGCTGGCATTTTTGGTACAGCAGGAGTGGGCATGTTGAGAGTTCAGGAGCACTAGGACAAAGCCCTGCAGTTCATATCCAGGGCAATATTTATTTGGAAGAGAAAAAAAAAGTCTTATTTTGTGTTTAAATTCAGTTTGGGAGCACAGTGTTGAGGGATGAGATCCCTCTCACTGATGGATGTGTGTTATGTCCCATGGTTTCTTACTGATGCAGATGGTTCTGCATTAATTGGGAAAAATTCAGTGTACTGGGGGAAAAAATTAAACACAGTTAGCTGGAATCAAGGCCTTAGTTGAAACAAGGGGGTGGCAGGAGGTTTTAATTCACAGCTGGAAATGATAGGGTGATAGAAATTCACAGATAGAAGTTACAAAGTGAGTTAGTGAGATGGTGAGAAAATGTTGGTAGGGTGAATTTTGTTGCTTTGTTTTTAGGGATCTGGTATCAGCTGCTGTCAGGTCTGTTCTGAGATGGTGTTTCCTATGTTCTAATGGAAGCTCTTGTAACAATGTAGAGGCTGTTTTACTGAAGACTTGGCAATATTGCAGCAATATATTAATTTCTGTAGTTTCTGGTATTGACATGAATTGCAAATATAGCCATTTGGCAGTGTAATTAAGGTATGTGTGATATGCTGTTGGAAAACTTTTTTCCAATTCAAGGGGAAATTAATTTACAAACTTCTTGATTTAGTAAAGACATAGCTGCCTCTTGTGTAGGTATATGAGGGTATTTATAAAAAAAAAAACCACCCAAACAACAAAACAACAAAAACCCATGCTAATAAAAATCTAGGTCTTAAAATCTTAAAAATGGAGAACTTGGAAAGGACCTAAATGAGCATATTTTGGGCATAATATAGTTATTCCTTAATCTGCAGCCTTATCATTTTGTTAAACAAAGCACTTAAGTGATTGACTTTTAACAGAACAAACAAGTTTATATTTTTTAATAAATTAAATCAAAATATTGGATTTTTTTTTATTTTATAAATAATTGCCACATTGGACTTGTGAGTGTGTACTGTATTTTTTGGCTGTGTAATCATACCTGGTCAGAAGTCATTACTGAGAAACTTTTTTTTAAAGCAAAGCAGAAAATGCTGAGTGCAGTCCTATAGCAGGCAGGTCTCTGGATGCAATGTTCTGTCTCTAATTATCATAAGGGGTTTTTCAGATTAATTAAGAATATGCTTGTGTGTTGCAGGATAGAATATGGTTAAATTTAGGGGAATAAACTTTTGAAGCCTATAAGAAGCTTAAGGAAAGCTTTGTATGACATCTTTGCCTGAGGTCAGATGTCATACTAAAACCAATGGGAAAGTCATTGGAGAGGCAGGAACCAAATGGATGGTACAGGAGTAACAGCTCTGGCTTATAGGTACCAAATTTCTTGTCCTCTGAAGCCATCCTGGGAGTTTCCTCTTTAGGTAGTGGTTCTTGTGACCTCTCTGTATCTGATGATTTTGTATCTTTTATCTTCCTAATTTCTCTTCTGTGGAAAGTATATATATTTTTTTTTCCTGTTATTGCTAGAATGGTTAATCATCATTAGGATCTCTTCTACCAGTGCCCTCAAGTTGGTTTAGAAAAAAACCCCACCCCAAATACAAGAACTATATGGATTAGGTAAGAGGTTTTAGCCTCATAGCAGATTCTATGACACAGTAGGAAGATATATGCTTGTTTTTTGAAGATGATCAGAAAATTAATTAAATGGTTTTCATCAGATTATTTCACCATTAATATATTTCCCTATCAGAGGTAAGGAATTGAGAAAACACTACGTAGCACTAGAACTGCAATCTTAAGTTAAAAAAAAAAAAAATTGATCTAAATATTTTTCTTTTGGTGAGAATTGTGAAACCACAACTGCTGCATTTTCATCCAGTGTAGCTCTTTAGGAGATCAACTGTAGATGGTGAGTCAGCTAGCCAGCAGAGATGATTAATAAAGGAATAAGCTAAATAAGGATTGTGGTGGTTTTTTTTTTTTTGTTAACCACCAGCTATTCTGAGCAGGAAATATTCCAAGTACTCACTGACCCTGTTTAAAATAAATGTACCAAACAAAAAAACTAACCCAAACCCCAACAGTTGTTGTGTTTGAGGTAATGGAGGTGGGATGGGTCTTATGGTTACTTCTGGCAGTGATTCTCTTTCATAGGCTTGCACAAGATCTAGAGTGTGTGTGTGGGGGGGGAAAGTGCTGTAATATTTTTTTTTAACTTATTCTCCCCCTGCCCCACCCCAGCTGGAATGACAGGGGTAGAGGTAAGGTAGAGGAGACGGTCTCTTTTTATAGCTAAGCAACTCTTGTGGAAAAGGTTTTGAATAGGTTGTCCTGGTGTGCAGAGTCAGTATGATTTCTCTTAATGCACGTTGCCCAAGTTAGAGGTTCTTCATTTTCTGTTAGCTGGCTTTGAAGACAAAATTATGAAGACTTGTAGCAGCATCATTAAAATTGATTATGACTAAAACTGGAGAGAGACTTGAGCCTTTTATTCTGCCTCTTTTTAAAAAAAAATTTTTTTAACCATGCAGTCTGAGAATCTGCCTGAACTTTAATGAATGCAATTTGGTCTCCTGCTAGGCAAATTCTCCTACATAGATTTTTCTCGTGTAAATGAAAATAATGCAAAAGAAATAGTGTGAAGCAGCTCAGATGCAAGACAAAGACACCTTTTCTAGTGGCACAATAAATCCCCAGGGGGAGTGGGTGCCCAGGCAAATGTGAAAGCTGCGTGAAGGCCAGCAGTGCTGGCAGAGCAGTTGCCTAAGCAAGATGCTGAACGGCAGAGAGTGCCAGAGGAGCCAAGCTGGCATCACTGGGCACCTTCTCTCAGGATGCCATAAGCTCTGTGCCTTGCCGTGGCATGGTGGGTATTAAGTGCTCTGAGTTGGAGCACCCTGTTGGGTGCAGCATAAGCTGGAAAGTACTGGAGAACAGCAAGAGAGGTTGGGGAGAGTTATTCAGTGATAAACTACTCAGAATAGGAAGGAATAGCCGAAGTCCTTTACTGGGAGAGTTTGTACTTAAGGCACAGGTAATATGCCTTTTTAAAAAGGAGCTGACTTGCAAATTCAGTCAGCTTTGTAGTGCAGTTTTAATACCCTGCCTCCGTTCAGGCAGGGTTACCAGCGAAGGCTGAGTGTGGCTCCATTTTCATTTATCCTGGTTTAGCTAGTGCTTTGTGAAATTATTGTCTTAACGATGGGGAAGTACATCTCTTGGGAAATGTGAACAAAGGGCTACCTTGTTGGGAAAACTCTGCCTCTGGCTTGTGGAGCTCTTGAGTTGAGCAGATGATGTAGTATTTTAAGGTCACCTTGTGAGAGGGTGTATTGCATTTCTGTTTGTGTCCGTGTTCCTTCTGCAGCAGCTCATCCCCTTTTGCTGGGTTTGACCTGTTTTAATGTATGAATAGAACAGGAGGCGGAGAGAAAATAACGGAAGAGGGAGCTTGCGCCCTGGAGGGGGAAGGATGACTTAAGCTGAAATGCTGCCTCCGTATCCCATGGGTATGGTATGTGGTAGAGTGACTGGATCCTCCTGCATTATTCATTGCCACTGGCTTCTGCTGTGAGGTGGGTGTTTATCACATGAATAGTAGTGCTGTGGGCTGCTGCAGGAAAGGTGTGTGTGACCTGAATACTCATCACCCACAGGTCTTTCTCTAAGTGACAGATAAAACCTGGTCTTGAGTATGGTACGTCTGCCAAGAAGTCAAATCATTTGGAGATGCCTTTCTCTGTGACAGCTCATGGATAAGCATCTCTAGTTGCTTCATGGTTGGTCTCTGTCACATGTATTAGCATGAATTTCCAGGCTTTCAATTCCTTCCTTAAAATTTGATGCCTATGTGAAAGTAAGTTTTATTCTTAACATGTATTTGGAAAATTGTTCAGCTGCTTAAGTTGCACCCCATTGTGCTAAGAATAAGATTTTTTTTTTTTTTGAAAAAACTTCCAGGCTGCTTGGTTTTCAGATGTTGATTCAAGTTTCTTTCTTTCCATTTTTATTCTTAACTTGGCTGCTTGAGCGTTTTCAAAGTGCACTTATTTTGCTGCTGAAGTGCTAACGGCAAATTACACGTTGGGCTTCTGTGAGCTTTGAAGCTTGCAGGTCAGGAGGGATGAGCAAACAGAAAACGTGGCTTGGTTGCCATCCTCTGGGGGGAAAACACGCTGCAGTGGTACTCCAGCCATGCTGGAAGAGTTGCTGCTGAGCCATATGCACCCCTCGCTGGGTTGTGCTGTGCTTTTTTGGCACGATAACCCAGAAACTGTCAGCCTCAGCCCAGATGTTTGCCCAGACCGTTTTGTAATAGCAGCTACTTGTCTGGTTCTTGCTGTCAGTTCGGCAGTGGTCAGGGTGGCGGTGATGCTGGAAGCTGGAGAGAAGGGATGAGCTTAGGGACACAAGGGAGGACATAAGGCTTGGATGTGCTGCTGGGGGGATGCTTGGAGCCCTGCAAACCACCTGCCCCAGAGTGTGGGAGCTGCCGTCAGGATGTTTCTGTGTGTTTCCTCCTCTTCCTCTGGCTTTTGCATGTTGCATGTGTATGTGCTGAGACCTAGCACCAGAACAGCATCCATCTTTCTGGAACAGCTCCTCACTGGGTTTTCAATGAATTTTTTTAGAGTTGGAAGGGACCATAGAGATCATCTAGTCCAGCTCCCCTCCTCACAGTCTCTTCTGTAGTGACCCCACAGTCAGTGCATGTAGTGGGGAGGCAGAAGACCCATGCCCACATTCCTTCTTGGCTTAGTAGAACATGAACCATCTTCTACCCTTTACAGGAAAGTGTCCAGAATATACTTTTTAACTTGGAAGGGGAAGAGTGGAACCCCTCCTGCAAATCGTGGATAGACAAATCTCTTTGGTTTTGTTGGACTTCTCAGAGTTCATAAATAAAAGTACTGTGTGCTTTTCAGTGTTTTAGCTGCTAATTGTGAAAGAAATGCTTCTTCCTGACTTTCAAAAAAAATTGTGCTTCAAAAATTTGGGAAGGTAAAATACTATTTAAGTGATGCTATTTTCCTTTTGGCCCTCTAGGGCAGTAAGTGAATTAATGTGTACGATGCTTCCTTCTGTGGATTTGGCAAAAACTGCTGTCAAAGAAGGTAAGGCGCAGACAAAGAAAGGTAGATGCTAAAAACTTCAGGGAATTCTTGAGGTGATGACAGCAGCCTTCTCCCCCACCCTGGCTTTAATGAGTCTTTTACCCATCATTATGTTATGAGAGTTTCCCACTTCTGTCAATTTGAAGTGCAAATTGTTAATCCATCTGGCAAGTTTCTTTTTTGGGGGGGTTTTAAGAAAATAATCATTTGGGTTTTCTTGGTTTTTGTTTTTGGTCTTTTTTTTCCCCTCTTTTACATTATTTCCAAAGTAAGGCCCCTAGAAACATCAGAACAAAACTCAGCTCTTTATTCTTTCCTGCCTTTCAGAAGCCAGCCCCGGCAGCCTGGGTTTTCAGGGCCATTGTATGAGGCTCACTGGGAGACACTGATAGACCAGAGTTAGAAACTGACAATGCCCTTTCTAGAAGGAAAGAGAAAAATTTATGCCTAAAATAGATGACCATGCTGTACTCATTAGCTATTGATGTTAGGCTGGACTTCTTTCTTCTATTTCTAAATTGGAGGAAGAGGTGGAAATTTTGAGAGGGGTAGGTGTGATCCTGTGATTCCTGTTTAAAAGCCAATTAAAGGCAGAGCCCGCAATCTGTTAACGTAAACGCGGGTGGGCTGCACCTGTACGTGCCAAGAGAAAACTGCACTATGGAAACTGTCACCCGTTTCAGACTGCTCTCAGTTCCCTGCACGTCTCTAATACCCTCAGCCCTGTGCATAAGTTCCTAACTGTGCTTCCAATTCTAAAGGCGCAGGAATTGGGAAATCTCTAGCTATTTTTCCCAGAGCAACTGGATCCCTGCCAGCTGGCACCTTGCTGGTGTTTGTACCCTTGCACGCTGCACAACACGGGCAGGTTTGCAGGCTGTTAGCAATATATAGCCATTACTATAAAGAACATAGGAGGAGTTCTCCAGAGCGATGTAACCCTTAGCGTTTGTATTCTCTGTTGCAAATCGGTGGGTTTATTTTCCTGTAAAACAAGCTTTGGAGGTGAAGAAGCAGAAGACTGTTTGCCGTGGAAGGATGTGCCACCCCCAAGCCCAGGCTGGCTGTCCTCTGCTGGCGCCCTCCAAGCAGGGGGGGAAGAGTTGGTGAAACTTCTTATTTTTTTTTGGTGTCGGTTTTTAGATGAAGTAGATTTGAGTCAGAGTGGCTCCTTTAAGTCAATAGAAGCATCTGAGAATCTTGCTGGTGCAGGTGCTTTTCTTATTTAAAGGCAAGAACAAATTTCCTCTGCAATGAAGCACTGTATAATGTGCTTCAGGAAAAGAGTGTTACTGAAGTATAAAACCTATTTTGGTACTAAATGACTCCAGTTTAAGTTCGGTGATTGGAAACCTGCCACTTTAATGCTGAACCTAAACTTTAAAGTTCCTTACCAAAAGCAAGGAGGTTGGAACGTAGAGGAATCAAACCTGCTGACCTTCTTAGCCCTTGGCAGGAAGACACTGAGCATAAGCACAGTCTGCAGTGGAGCAGGAGGAAGGAAGCTGCAGTGATTCCTGGCTCCGTAAATCCTGCTAGAGCTCGAGAAAGTACCTTTGCTGTGACTTTAGACATTACAAATGCGTGGAAGGGTCTCTATCAGGTAGATGTCTTTCTGTTTTGAGTAAGTTTTGGTCTAGCATCTCAACAGGAGCCATAGCTCCCAGACTTCTTCCTTGCTGGCTGGTGTTTTCCATTCAGTTTTATTATTTCTAACCAAAAGCTTGTGATGTGCCCAAGGACGTGTTCCATGCTGTCCCCTGTGAGATCCCTCGGTTCTGAGGACTGAATTGCAGGGCTGTGTCCTGTGGAAATCCAAGTACCCGGGAATATCAAAACCCATTTTAAGTATGTGTAGCTGTCACCACATCTTTGCAAAAGAAGGAAATAGGAACCATTTAATTTCTTAAACTTGTACCTAGTATTACCTCAACCAGCCAGTTGTTTATCTCATTAATTATAACAGTATGTTCCTGCTTTGTCATCTGTGGGCGTTAAACATTTGTAATTCATTTTTTTTAGAAGGGTATCAGTGCCTGCATGCTATCTCCATTCCAATTTACCGTTTTCAATAAATTCCTAAATGAATTATTCCGGCTTGGATAGGTCTGGGAGGCTGAACTTGCTGCACTGTTGTCTGGCTGAGCTTTTCTTTTGAAATATTAAGACTTATAAAGGGGGGGGGAATTTCACTCTTTTTCATCTTGGAGTTGTTATTTTCAAGACTGCCAATTTCCAAAGTAGACAACATGGTAAAAATGTGGGTGGAGAGTAGACCCGTTCTGAGTGGAGAAAAAAGGGAAGGATGCTCAGGGTGGGGAAGAAATTCTCAACTGGGAAATATGAAATGTTGGGTGTGCAATAGCACAGCTTCAGGAATTTGTCATCAGGGTTAATATCCCTTTGGATCTGAGGTCGGATGTCTTGTGTTGAAGATTTGTTTTGCAGTTTCCTGCCTGCTCTTTTCTTAGAGGGCTTGGTCATTTTTACCTTCAGGAGCTGTATTTTGGGCTTTCCTCTGATCTCAGAACCAGCAGCTGACCTTGTCTAAGTTCAGATTGAAAAATTGCCTTGTTCCAGACATAAAATGCTTTTTATGCTGTTGCCTATTTTTTATTGAATTAACCTCTGTTGCTGTTGCAGTTACACTAGGCTTGGCCTACAGCAAATTAGGTTTCATGTATAGGATGAAGAGGGTTAATTATAAAAATGCTTATGCCAGCACAGATGGATGCATCTGTTTGTTTATCTCAGGCAGGAAACCCCTTAAAAATCATTTGGAAAAAAGCTAGAATGTATGCCCAGTCTGTGGAGAAGATTGGGGTCTCAACACGTACCTCAGAAAGTCTTGTTTATATTAAACCCTGTGAATTTCAAACAGAAGGAAATCACTAGTTTCTTGGCTTTACTGGTTGTCACGTATCAGATGATAAGACTTTAGTATTCAAAAGTCCACACATGTGCTTGCTAAATTGGATTGGAGTATTAGTTTAATGAGCATTGTTCTGTTTTCTTTCTGCACCCTTGAAGAGTGTTTTAAGAGTGTTTTTATTTTACTTTTTATTTTATTATACTAATAAAAATTAGTATATTTTCTTGATTCCTTAAAAAATGCTTTAGACTTTAAAATTATTTTTCATCTGGTTTATAAAAAGGTCCCTTTTCAAGTCACCAAGTGACAAATATTATTTTTAATGAGAACATTTTAATCTCTCTTAAATGATCTTTTCTGTCTCAGTACTTTCTGGGATCTGTGTTAGAACAAGGACAGAAAAAATAAACCTCTCTTTAGAATGGAATATAAGTTGGCTTCATTTAGCCTGGCTTTTGCTTTAACAAAGAATAAAATTTTTTAAGCTCTACAGCAGATGAGATTTGTATCTTGAATCTTGCATATTTATTTTTTCCAAATGGGAGAACAAATACAAAGACGAATAATACCTTGGATCCTAGAACGTGGTTTGAGTGACAGATCTGCTGCCATTGACTGAGTATCTTTTGATGGGGAGATAACCTCACTTCTGTCGCTATATGGCAACCATCCCAATGTATTTTTCACTACTAAAACCCATAGCATTAATGTAATCATTTACCAGGGGGCAGAACAGCTAGGGACTGACTGTGATACAGCATAAAGGCTTTGCAAAAATAACTTAGGGGCTTGATGTCTCCTGAACACAAGTGTAATTGAAAAGGTGATTTAATTATTTTATTTTTTTTTACTAAAATTAGGTTAGGAACATGCTGTTTAGTGAGGACTTTTTGCTGCTTTTTTCAGACTTGGGGCTCATTTCTATCATCTAAATTTATTTTCTTTGTGATATTGAGGGTTTGTGCGTGGGGAAAACCCTCAGCTCTGTAGATGCAGTGCAGGGAGAGAGAATTTGAAGCCTTCTTTGCAGTGTGTCTCTGATGTGCCTGAGCTGTCATGGTCCCACAGCAGCTTGTGACACCTGCCTGGCTTGGGAAGATCCCTGCACTGGAACATATGGATCCTCTGTTCTGCTTCTACTTCTGCAGAGAGTGTGGTTGTGAATGCGGGTGGGTTTTAAGGATTTAAGCTGAAGGTGGCTGTTTGGGTTACTTTGTCATTTGTACTGCTCGTCTGATGCCCGGGCTCTCCCTGCACGTTTCTTCTGGTAACCTGCACCTGTGTGGGCTCAGTAGTTTCAATTAATCCCTCCTTGACTCTTTATATAAAAACAAAAACTTTAATACATGACTTGGTTTTGTTTTGCAGCTTTCCTGATTTCTGCAGCGACCTGAGGGGGTGCTGGTGCCCAGTACTCCAGGACTTGGTGCTCTGGTACAGCCTTCACACCAACGCGCTGGGGAGAGTAAGTAACGTGCTCCGTGTTTGGGGATTTTCTGGGGTGGGGGGCCCTTTCTGCTCTTTCCTTGTTCCATGTCTCAGACACTGAAGTCTCAGACCTTGCCCAGCACAGAGACCAGAGGTACTTGTATTTCTATGCAGTATTTATGTTGTTTATCATGATGTTTGTTAATGAAGATTCTCCAGCTCTTTTAGTTCTCCAGCAGGAGCAGTGCTTGGTTTATCCATCCTTGCAGATTAGCTGTATTTTGCAACAGAACACTACAATTTACCACCTCGTGTGAGAAAAGGTGGTACACAGCAGAGGTGTTTCATAGTAGTGCTGTGGGGTCAGTAATACTGTCTGTTAATGTGGAGAGCTGTGTTGGATTTCAATATACAGCAGAAGTACAGCCTCCTGCAGTGTGTTCTGCGTGGATTTCAGAGTGGGAGGGAGACTCAAACCAGCAGCTGGTTTGTGTCACCAACTGAGGCCATCTATGTGGAGGGGTTATCTGGTGGCACGTTCCCCAGCAGCCTCTGGTGCTGTGGCTTTCCCTTCCTTCTCATGCAACCTGACAGGCTGAGGACATACTTCCCAGTGCCTGGCAAGCCACGGGGCTCCTCATCTTCAGAAATAAGATAGGTGAGTCCTAACTGCTGGAGGTGAGCTGGCAGGGCTTGTGCATGCCTCAAGTTCTTGCTTTACTTGCGGGGTGCATAACTGCAAACTCTTACCCTGTAAGTGTCCTCTTTAGCTGGTTAGTTAAAATCTAGAGAGGAGATAAATGCTAGTACCTAGCTGAGACGTGGATTTAGAAAATGATCTTTCATGCTGCATGTTACTTATCCCAAAAAATTCCTTATTTATGAAGGATTTCTCATCCTGAAGAATTTCAGAGATTTCACGGGTTTGGGGTTTTTCTTTTTTTCCCCTTAGACAAAGCTATACTCCAGTGAGAGGAGGTATTTCTTATTAACGAAAGAGAGTGCAGCCAGGACTAATCTCTTGTTCGTACACAGACGTGCGAGACACGAGTGTTTTACCCGTGAGTGCTTTAGTGCAGTTTGGCTCTGAAGGGCATGTGTAAGAGTTCAGTGTTAGTCTTGGTTTTCATGCTTTTTGTGTATGTCAATCAAGCAGCCTTAGCAGCCTGTAATACACAGGAGGCTGGGCTAATGATGCAACCTTCCTTTCCAGGTTGCTTCTCTGCAGTCTCTGTACCTGTTTGGCAGATCCTCAATTCTTACATGGGAGCCAAGCAGTATTCTTCTGAAATATAAAGTTGCCATGCACATCATTAATTTGTATCGTATACTAGGTCATTCTCATGTCTTTTTTACTTTTTTTTTTTTTATTCTTTCCTCTTGGCCTTCTCTCTTTCACTAGAAGGGCCTCTAAGTTCTCTTGCTGTCCTGAGTAATTTGGTGTATCAGTAAGAGAGCCTCATAACTTCCCTTAAATAAGTTCCCAGTCTTTTCCCTGGGAAAGAAGCTATTGGGTTGAGGATCTTCACCTTAATAGGACGAGTCACCCTAACTCATTTTGCTCCTTGTTGCACCATGTGTAGTTTCCCAAGGGGCTGTTCTTCAGAGCATCTTTAGGGGACTCCTGCCTGATGCTTGGCTGGCCTCTCTTTTATCCTGTGCCAGGATATGGTGCAGCTATTGGCCTGGCCTTAGCTGGGTGTCTTGCAGGCAACTTTGTGAGACCACCCCTGCTAATCTTTAATCAGCATTATGTGCTTCTCATGGCAGACTTCTTTGATGCCAAGCTGAGGGGAGCAGTGTTGTAGTCATTTGTTTAGTGCAGTTGAAACTCCTTACCTCAGCTGCTCAGGGAGGATATAGCTTGCCAGATCCTAGCTGTTCAAATTAAAAGGAAATGTTACTTGTGGGTAACTCTGGGTTTGGTGGTAACGGAGATGGTGTGGGCTCAACTACTGGAGCAGCTATTGCTGCTTTTCAGAGTCTTTTAGCAAGTCTTGCAGAAAAGGATGGGTGCCATGCTCACAGAGGAGCTGGTGCTCACCATGTCATCTCTGAGATCACAAATACTAACTCTTTTCTGGACTTCACTGAAGGAACGTTTATATGTTTAACACCACTACAGAACACATTTTAAAGGTGGAAATCTGTGCCAAGGACAAACTCCATTGGATGCAGTGACAGCTGAGGTTGTCCTTCAAGCCATGTGAGGATCTTCCTTCATGCCCCAGTGGGATCTCTGCTGCTAATAACAAGAGAGTTCAGTCTTCACAGCTACATTACTTGTTGCTTGGCAAACATGGTTGCAGGACCTCCACGGTAGCTCCTCTGTAGCATGCTGCAAGCCCTCTGCTGGGGCTCAGCAGCAGCTCTCAGAAAGTTCCTGCTATGTTATTGTCATTTAGGACTGGAGAGAATAGCTGCTTGTTTGCAGAAGATGTTATTCATGAGATCAGACTAATTCTCTGGTGCCTGACTTGGTTAATGATAGCAATAGGTTGTGAAGAAAACCCTGGGGAAATTTCTCAAATTGCAGCAGGTGGATGAAATAGCCTGTGCTTCTGCTCCCAGTGTTGTCATTGTACATCATTGCTTTTCCCCACTGGCAGCAGAAGATGTACTGTTGTAGTGTAGGATGCAATTCAGCCCTTTTTACTACCTTAGTATATCATACTTTCAAAAAGAAACAAATTTCTTGCTGTATTGATAGCAATTGTCCTTATAAACCAAGGACACAGCTCTTGCCTTGGGGGCTGGTGGTGTGGAGAGATCTGAAAAGAAATAATTGAATCTCAGCTAGTTGGTTGTCTTGGGCTGGTAGTTTATTGTCCTCAGACTCATCCTATTTGTCAAAAAAATGGAAAGTGGTACCATGAGGTAGAAATTAACATCATTTTAGAAAATGTTAAATAAAATTGCTTTTTTTTAATGGAGTATTGCAGTATTTAATGTGATTATTCACGGTTCGGTTAGGATTAGAAAGCATCAACAACTGTATGAAACTCTATTCTGGCAGATGTTTAACTATTTTAAGAAATGTTTTTTTCCTGAGAATAATTTCTTACATCAAGAAAGGTGGAACTCTTATGTGATAACTGCAGATAATGAACTGTATCTTGGTTTGTGACTCAGTTAAATTTTTCTTCTTGGGTGCTGGGAATCTTCCACTGCGTTGTCTCAGGGAAAACCTGTCACATGGTGTGTCAGCATAGGAATGATTTGAGCTGTATTGCAGCCATTGTCAGTACAGTATGGATTGTGGATGGGGAGGGGAGGAGGTACCCAGGGATATACGTATGTTATTCTAAACGCGTGTTGTCGTTAGCTTTGAGGAAAAAATCAAAGAGCCCCAACCAGAGCCAGTCTCATGACTATTCTTCTGTTGTTTGTGCAAGTGATTTTGGTGACTGATGCCAGCATAAATCTGGATTCAGATGTTGGGTGGATGATGTCCATTACCTCATTCAGCATCCAAAAAGGCTCACCAAAATGTTATCTCGTTATGCTAGACACGGGTTTCAAATACTCTTTTAGTTAATTTAGAATTCATAGTTTTATTTATATGATTTGACTCTCTCTTGTGGCCATTATTTTTGTGGGAAGGTGAGGCTAAACAAGTACTTTGACAGAAACTGAAATATAGTTTTCAGTGTAATCACTGCTCTGTCAACTTTTTCAGAAGTATTTCAGTATGACACATACACATTAATTACAAAGTTTTGTTATAGGGATATAGAGGTAGTTTGTGTAGCTACCTTCTAGAAAGATGTGAAAAAAACCTGACTTTTTATTTCTGTGTTTACTTGACTGTTCCTAAAGTAAATTTTTTTTCACGTGATGCTGCAGAAATAACTCTTTCCAATGTCTCTTTGATTATTAAAACACTGAGGGCTTTTGTACGCAGATGAACAAGGGTTTAATCGATAGAGGTGTTGTATGACAGTTCTCTGTATCAAATGGCTCTGCCATAAAACCTGCCCAAACTGGAACCAAAGGAAAGCTTTATTTTGTATACTCTACTGGGATACTACAGCACTGTTGTCCATAGGAATTCCTGATGACTTTCAATTTATTTTTCCTTCATATCTCTGTGGGTTAAAAAACAAAATGAAAAATCCCCAGAGGGCAGAATTTTTTTCTTGTAAAAAATGTAAATGGGTTGCTTCCTACAAATGAGAGTCTCTAGTCCTTCCTTCAGTTAAGCAGCAAAAAGAAATGTGCTGCTTCTGTTGCTAGAGCTGTAGCTCTTGTCCAGTTTATGGCAAATTGACACACTCAGATATGTACTTGGTAACTGCACCTAGAATAGGGAGCTTTTTAAGGAAAGGGAAAAAATTAGTATAAATAAAAATTCTCATACATGCCTCAAAAATAATTCGTCTGCTTTCAGTTATTCCTGGTTTTGACTCCTTCAGAGAATTAAGGCAGCCAAGAAATTGTGCAGAAAGCAGAGTGAAAAATCTGTTCATAAAGTTTCTTCAGAATCCTACTAGATGAAAGACCTATTTTCCTTTGAAACTTGCCACCTCAAATCTTAGGTGGGTTTCTTTTTTTGGTTGGTTTGTTTTGTTCTGGTTATTTTTTAAAAACCTTTGTCCTCTGGACATTCTTGTTATTCTTGTTATTTTGTCTGGAGGTGGTAGTTTAGATTCTTGTTAATCATCTCTCAGTGGATTCCACAAAAAAAAAAATTGTCAATGCTCTTTTTTTAAATTTAGAAAAAAATCACAATAGAGAAAAGTATTTCCCATTCAGATGCTTACCCCCATCATATTATACAATTCATTACTTCTGAGATTTTGTTAGATGATGATATACCCTTTTGGAAGTCTGTTCTTGGACACCTTTTTCTGATAGTCTAGAAATTAGAACATACCTACTAAATTTAGCAATAAGTGCTTTACATGCACTTGTTTCTTGTGCCAACATTACACTTTAAACTTTTTGTTGCTTCTCTCAGCCTTCATTTTCCTGTAAGCCAAACCCTTAATATCCTTGTACAAGAGAGAAATCTGGTACCTTGATTATCTTCCAATTTCCTGTGTTTTCCATTAATCCCTGGTGTGCGAGGGACCAGATGCTATCGGGCTATTTCAGATGAGGTCTGGGCAATACCTCGCAGGATGGTGTCAGTGTTTTCCCAGTTCTCTCCTAGCAGGAGTTACCAGAGAATGTATTTGCCTTCCCTGGAAGCTCTGAGCAGGTCAGTGTCCTGCTGGTGTAGCTGAATCTCTTTCTCCCATCACTTCCGAACATCATGGCCTGACGGTGACAGCAGAATTTTTCTTATGGATACCCTGAATGAATGACCTTGTGCTCTGTGTGCACAAGTGACCTGTGCTACTTCATTACATTTCTGTTAGGCTCCTTCTCTGCATCCAGTTTTCCTTTTGGCAATTCCATCTTTCTCCTTGCAGCAGAGCATCCAAACTTTGTGTCACCAGATGATTTCACTAACACCTTTTGTGACAAGATCATTAATGATAACATCATTTGCAATTTTCTTTTATCATCTGGTATTTTCTACTCTTCTGGTTAATTTGTATTTTCCTTTCTCCTCTTACTGTCCAAAGTAAAAGTTCCCAGTTTGCTTTCACTGAACCACTTATTTGGTCCTTTCTTTGTCAACTCCGATGTAAACATCTTGTGCATCCCTCAGTGCATCAAAGCTCCTGTACAATAGCTTTGATTATTGTCCGTTCCCCAAGTCTTCCTGGTTTTACGGTCTCTGAAAAATACTTGAAGGTGTTTGGGCTGCTGAAGTTTGTGTACTGTGTCTGAGATCAAAATCAAGCAGGGAGGAAGCCCGTGTCAGTGTCTGACAGTTTTCTATTGCCACAGGTACAATAACACTTTGTTAAAGTAACAGTTTGCTTCAGTGTCCTTCCTCTGCTGGGAACTGTAAATTGGATTTTAGCCGGTTGTCCAGTGGTCAGGAAGCAGTTACACAAATATAAATATATATAAAGCTTCATATATTTACATATAAAACATGTATATCTATATAATAAATAGATACTTATATAATCTTAATATATGAAAATGGTTGGGTAAACTTTGTTAGAAGAATCTCGCCTAGAAGTGTCAAAATACAACCCACACGACGTTTGTTCCTGTGTTTGCTACCACCGGGTCCCCAGGGAGGAGCAGCAGCAGCTAATGCTGTGCCTGTTGCATTGTAGACTGGGGGGTAGAATGCTCTCGGGTTAAATAAAAATAGGAAACTCTGATGACAAGAGGAATGAGTAATGAGACATGAACAGAATTGTTGTGACTTTGTTTTATTACTTTGCTTCCAAGATAGAAAGAGTGGAGGCTGCTTGGGACAGGGATAAGGGAAGTCACAGAAGGTATCTGTGGTGGTGGAACAACCCTTCCAGAAGGAACTGTTGAAAGAAATACCAGTGCAGGGTTTGTGTGGGGTATTTTTTGTATTGCTTTACAGTTCCCTTCTTCTGACCTCACATCTTGGAGACCAACTGACCTCAGCTTTATCTTATGCTCAGCTTGTCTTTTGAGGGCTTTTTGGTAACTGTGGGAGTAAGGAACAGCCTTGGCTTGAAATCCTGGTCTTCTGGCAGTAGTAGGTTCTGCTGTGCCTCCTGTTCTCATGGAAAGGTAAACACAGGGGGTATGGATTAGACTGTTTAGATGCAAATGGACAAGATGGGTAAATGGGGCATTTTTGTCTTGAGTAATAAAATTAGGTCATTCTCTTTATTACATTTCAGTAGTAAATGGAGGATACCAGCAAGATGAAGAAGGTGGTGGTTTTGTTTTTGTTTTTCTCTGAACAGTTGACAGCCATTTTTGGTGTAGCAGATACATCAATTTGGAGAGAGAAGCTGTAGCTCATCCCATTTGGTTAATTGAGAGCTGGCAAAAATGGAAATGATGACATTTTTCTGGAGTTTCTGGTTCCATTTTGTCTCGGCGTCAAAGTTTTTGCATCCGTTCTTGGAAGGACAGCAGTAACACTGTGTTCATTCCTACAAGATACAGGGTGGGGAAGAGTGTGGGGCGAGTAGTGATTAAATGCTGTAGCAGAAAACCCAGCTGTGCCTGAAAAAGCTTCCCCCAGAAAACAAAAGCACAGGGACATCTCTAACCTCAGAAGAAACAAGCACCTTCTCAGTCCGAGTTACTGCTGTTACCTGACAGTCAGCTTTGGAAAAATGCTTTTTCGCTGATCTGGGTGTAAATGAAGTTGAGAATGCATCGCTGCAACCCGAAGTATCGCCCTCGTGTTTTTGGCTTTACAGGAATATCTGCGTTACCTGGTGGTGATTGCTTTGATGGTGCAGTGCCTTTGCTGCTCCAGCACAGCTCCGTGCCTCACCAGGCTTCCTTCGGGCACCCAGCCTGACCTCACTGCAGCCCCAGAGGCTCACGGCATGGCCACAGTGGTCTGGTCAGCCTTAAACTTAAAGTTGGGTTTTTTTCCTCTTTTTTTCTTTTCTTTTTCTGTTTACAACTTTACTTCTAAGTGAACAACCGCCCCCACAAAGAGCAATTAAAATTGAGATCGTTAGCTGATATCAGTTCAGATAGCTGCCCTGGAATGAATGAAGCTACCTTGATTTATAAACACCTGTTTAATATTATAAACAGTGTTTTTCTTTGTGTTAAAATATATATATGGACTTGTATGGTTCCGCATAAAATGTCCTGAATGCCTCCTTTTTCTTGTTTGGTTGAACAAAATCTGCATGAAGGTAACTTAATATAGAATAAATAAATGAAAAAAGCAGGTGTGTTTTACTGAGAAAGTATGTATCGTCTGTTCAGGGGATTGGGGTCAGGGGACCACGAATGACTTAAATTCATCTTGTTCTATGGAATCCACCTGCAGAAGTACTGAAACACTAAATTTCAGAAAACATGGCTTTGGTGACTTGGGGGACCCTATGACAAAGCCTCACATGTGAATTAGGGACACCGAAGGCATTTTGTCCAAGTGACTAACGCTGATGATATCCCCATGAACAGAGTGGGAAAACATAACATCCATCCCCACATTGCACATGGGATCCTCAACTAAGTGGGCAGGTGAGACAGTACCTGGAAAAGATGACCAAGAATAAGACAAACCATCATGAAGAACCTTTCAAAAATGGAGAAGAGGGAAAGCATCCAAATGGGAACCTGCTAGGGGGGAAGTTAAAAGCACAAAGGCAGCCAAAAAGTATTCAGGACAGTAAATTGCAATTGAGAATGATGACAAGGATTTGTTGGAAGCAGAAACGGTGGAGGCACCAGGGTTTTTTGGGCAGGACAGGACTTTCCAGGTCTTTCAGCATGTCTGCTAGCTGGATCACGCTGCCTGCCAGACAGGTGCCAGCGTGGTAACCCCCGGCGAGTGCAGTGCAGGCAGCACATCCCCTTGGCCGCCGGGTTGTGGTTGTCTTTCCGAGTCCCAGAAGGCTTTTATCCCGTGCCAGCGAGCGGGGATGGTGGGGAGGGAGCCCTTCCATAAGCAGAGCAGCTTCCTGCCTCTCGGCAAAGGCAGGTGCTGGGAAAGGGTTACCTCCTGGATGTGAGCACTCCCAGACAAAACTGGAAAAGTGGATGGGTCTCTCGGGTAACGTGATTGACTAAAATAAAATAAAAAAAATCCCCAAAATGAGAATACCTTTTTCTTAAAAAAGGTGGCATTTATTAGCTTCAGAATAATGGCTATGAATCATTAATGACCTCAACGAAAGGTCACACTCGTGATGATAGAAGATATTTGGCTGGTGGACAACATTGTGCTCTCTCTGGTAGGCAGCTTGGCGTGAGAGATCTGCATCCCATCGCTGTTCCCAGCACAGAAAATGAATGTGCTCTCTCTGTGTGTGCCTCCAGAAATAGGCAGCACAATTTCCTAATGGCTTGGCTGTGCACTTTCCTTGCTTATTTAAATTGTGTTTCACTAATACTGTCCTACAGGTGATGCTCTGAGTGGCTGCTCTGAATGCAGGCAAAGTGAGAAGCAGTTGACTATGGGAAGCGTATTTGCATTGTATATGCAAATAAGTACACATGTATACTAAATTTATGTGTTCCATGGACTCATAGAAATATAGTTTCTTATCTCAAAATGAACCATCCATCAGTCTTACAGGCAGATTCTTTAATTCCTTTTTGAAATCAACCACTTCCAGTGCCTGCACCCTTTGCTATAGTGGGCCTATTTTGTGTAGGACCTGCAGCCCCTGTGTGTTTTTAAAACAATGCAAGGCATTCCTCTTGATGATTCCCCAGCAGGGCTATTTCCTGGTTTTCAAAGCGAGACTTTAAAGGTGGGATTGTGTTGCTTGTCAGAATATCACCCATAGAGTCCTGCAATGTAATTTCTTGACTAGGTGTCCCTTGAGAAACTAAATGCAATAACCTTTTTTCTTTCCCCGCTGCATGTAGATGTTCCTCATGAGCAACGAATGATGTAGACAGTCACACTTGGATGACTTCTGTAGATAATTTGCAGTCTTTTTTTTTTTTTCTGTCTTTTTTTCTTGGCCATGTGAGGGTAGGTCTGCTGGCAATCTATTGTACAAGATTGTTGCAGCCAGTAGGAATGTACTTATAACTGTGTTTGAACACAGACGTATTGATAGCAAATGCTGCTTGCAGAGAACCAGGGGAGGTCAAGGAGTCAGCTGGCCATTTAATGCCCTCAGAAGTAGCAGCATATGTGAAGAAATAAATTTGGGTGAAACTCACCAAAGGTTTAATGTCAGTTAAAAGTATGGAGGCTGGACTAGGAGTTGTTCATCCTCAAACAAAAGATAATGGAATTAGTTCAAGCAAACATGATCCTATGTTTTGGCTGTATAGACACAGCTCTTGGTTTGACTCTCTCATTTAAAAAAGAAAAGGCACCAGAATTTAGTTATTTAGTTTTTTGTTGGTTTTTTTTTTCAGTAGTTTCAAAAGATTAATACTTATAAAACAAAACTCTTATGTAGTAGTTTTAAAAAACTAAGACATGTAAAATACCCGCAACAAAAGCGGTAAAGAAAATGTCTTGGGAAGATGACAGCCCCAGCTGAAAGTCATGTCAGACCTCTCTGCAAGATGATTTATGCCCTCATTACCTGTAATGACGAGTAGCTGGTAGCTCTGGCACCAGAGCTCCTGGAAAGGGCTTGGTGTGAGGTGAAGTGGATAATGCTTCCAGGTGTTCCTCTTGGGGCCAGGTGTGTAGTGATGGTGCTCAAGATTTCTTTCCATGGCTGGCTGTAATTGCTTGCAGCATGGGGCTGGTCACCTGAAACAAATTAGAGAAGGTCATCAAGAAAGGACAAAAATATAAATCTTGAGGCAGAGCAAAATCTAAATATTTCTTGAAGAGAAACCATAAGGCTATATGTGCATTTGTGTATATATAGATTTTAATTTAACTATAAAGATGTAAAAATCACTATAAAACATTTGAAAGCAATTCTGCAGTAGAATAATAATAATAAAAACCACAAAGCAGAAAGCTGTTACAAACCACATTTGTTACAAACCAAATGTGAGTGAGCAGGTTAAAAAGTAATGCTAAGAAGACTCAATCTGGTATGTTAGGTACATTCAGGTTTAATTCGGATTTATGTGCAGTTGTGGATATCTAAGTTATGTACATTTAAAAAAAAAAATAAACCCCAAACTTGTACATATATTGTATTTGGATCTTTTGAAAGGAATATTTGAGACCTCCTATTTTGTTTACTATTCTCATGAATGTATATGGAAAACAATTGCTAGTTTTCAGGTGCTTTAGCTGTGGCATTTAGGTACCAACAAGGTCACCTACATTTCTGTGGGAGTTCCCTGAGCTTGCTGAGGCTCAGGAGTCTCTGAGAATCACCTGGGTGAGTGGATGCATTTAAAAGGCAGGTCGCTTTGGCTATTCTGGTCACAACTCAAAGATGGTTCTTGAAAAGAAGAAAGAAGCCAAACCCAAGCAGCTTCTTTGTTTGTCTCGATGTGGGTATGTCTCTGCTGGTACGTACGGTCCAGTATCACTATTGTTTTGCAGAGCAGTTTAACTCCACCTGCTGTGTGGTTCTTACTTCTAAAATGACTTCTGATAGTTGGTTTTAATCCAGGTCATAAATCTTTGCAGTTCTCATTTGATATAGGATAACGAGGAAACCTTTGCTATAATGAGAATGTTTATGTTGTCTTTTACACTGAGATTTCTGGGGTTTTAATATGTGATATGTGAAATGGCCGTATCTTTGGGTCCTCATCTGGCCTCTCCTAAGAGTGGTTTATTCCCACAGTGAGACACTTCTCTAGGAAAACTGTCTTCTAGTTTAACTCAACTGTTTGAGAGCATAACTGTGGGGTTTGAGATTTTTAATTTATATATGTTAAGGGGGTTTTTTTGTTATGCTATGGTGTAGAAGGCCCCCTCCAATGCTGTGCTGCAGGGCAGGGGAAAGAATAGTGAGTCTTGGGTGCAGACATTTGATGTAATTTAGAAAAATTTAGAAAAGCGTACACCTTCTAGAAAGACAAGAATACATTTATGAAAAATGAGTAATCTTACTGCTCCGTACATACTGATCAAGTTCTTTGATAAGCTAGGGAAAGGAATTGTAAATACTGTTATCTGGTTACAGTTTTTGTTTCCCCTCAGTAATTTTGTTTTTTAATCCTTGCACAGCTAACGACTGTTCTGTTGTATTCTGCTCTGAATTAGGAACTAGGTGTATAGATACTTGAAGGGACTAAAAGTAGAGACTTAATTTTTTCTGCTAATAAATGTATATATTGGGTTTTGGGGTCGTTTTTCTCTGTTCCTGTAGATCAGGAAAAGGGAAGGAGCCATCTGCAACTTTTTTCCTTGCACAGCATTACAATCTGTTGAATTAGTAGGGCACCACAGAAGTTTGAAAAGGTCTGTTTGGCCCATAGCAAGTTGTCATCCCATATTGCCCTGCAAAAGAAATGCGGGGGTTTTGATGTTTTGATTAATGTTAATTTTACTTTTTACTACTCACTTTTCATCTTAACAGCCAAAATTTGTCTTTTTTTTTTTTTTTTTTTTTGGCAAGACAGTGCTGTCTCATTGATTCACTGAGCTTTCTCCATTGAGGACAGTTGAGCAGGACATGCTTTGTCAGCACTGATTTGGGAAATAATGGAGAACTTTAGCCTTTTTTTTGCACTGTGGGATATACTGCCATGTAGGTGTCTGTATTTCAGAAGTGCTCCACAGAGGCTGTAGCAAAGTTATACGATTGCATTTTAAGTCATTTTAAGCATGGGCTGCCGTGGCCCTGTTCTTTCCACTTGCCCTTACTAGCTACCAGTACTAGTGCAATCACCCTGAGCCAGTTCAGGAGCCTAATTTTTGCACGGAAAGGGTTGTCAAGCATTGAAACAGGTTGCCCAGGAAGTGGTAGAATCGTCA
Organism: Scolopax mira; assembly: GCA_004320125.1. Lineage (NCBI taxonomy): Eukaryota > Metazoa > Chordata > Aves > Charadriiformes > Scolopacidae > Scolopax > Scolopax mira. The sequence goes on along the minus strand of BJBW01001823.1, from coordinate 482,625 downwards.
TCCCTGGAGGTATTTGAAAGACAGACAGACATAGTGCTTAGAGATACAGTTTAGTGATGGGTTTTATCAGCGTTAGGTTGACGGTTGGACTCAATGATCTGAAAGGTCCCTTCCAACCTGGACAATTCTGTGGTTCTATGATTCTAATCCAGCTGAAAATACATCTTTACGTAGTTTTCAGCGGCGTTGGCTCCCAGAGCAACTCATTGGAGAATTGCACAGATGCCAATATGTATAAAAGGCTTATCTAATTCAGGAATAAGCTGATGTTCTGCTCAATCAGGGAACTGACGTATCTGAAGATTTGTGGAAATCTCCCAGTTTTGGTGCAGTGCTATTTCATCAATGTTCTGCTATTTTTCTCCGTTTCCTGGAGAAAAGCTTGTGCTCATAGCTGAGACAATAAAAATCCTTCATGAATTAGGAAAAACACTCCTCAGGATTTGTTGCTTTTTTTGGTCCTTTCAGCAAGGGAGAGAATGAAATAAAAGGAAATAGATCTTTATAAATTGCATGGTTGACATGCAGTGCACATTGGAAGACATCTGGGAACATGAGGTCTATTCAGATAGACTAAGAAAAAGATTAAGCTGAATATCAGCCGAAAGCTGTATTTTTAGTACAAAATCTTATGCCAAAGAAAGAAACAAGGGAACTTGTTTTTAGACTAAAAGATTTTGCACTAGTTATCCGACAGGTTCAGTAGCGTTTCAATTAAGATTTTTGGATTTGTGATTCCTTATTCCAAACTGATCGTAAGATGTGCCGTGTGTTTCTTGTTTGCTTGGGTTTTTGATACTTCCAGGAAACTGATACACTCCTAAATAGCCTGCATTCCTGAAAACCACTTTGGTTTTTAGGGACAGATTGAAATCAGCGTTGTGTAGCATGGATAAGTTTTGCTCCTACAGCAAACTGTTCATATACTTGTTGCTTTACAAAATGGGAGATGGTGTTTTATTAAACCTCACCTACTGGCTAACTGTATTTTAAAGCCCAAAGCAGACTTTTTCTTGCAGTGTTTGTTTTTCTGTCTGTATCACGGGCTGAAAGAACCTACTCTATGACCTGAGACTTCTTTGTGCCTTAAAATTTATGTGAGCTTATTAATGGAGGCCAACCACTAATAATAAATTTGTGCTGCACGTATAGCACAACAGTTCATCTCCTCTGACAACACGACTATGAATAATTTATAGATGTAGTTATCCTGAAATTTGTAGGGGTCATTAGCATTTTAATGAAAAAGATACGGCCATTGTACTAAATCTTCACTTTTTTTTTTCTTTTTCTTCTCCCCCAGTTAAGCGTTTTGATCCGTGCTTTGGAGGCAGCTGTCAGCGTGTGGTAATGTGCTGACTGGCACTATGGGCAGGCGGTACCCGGGGGCTCACTATCGGCCAAGCAACTCGTGTATGTATGCAACTGGTCTCATTTATTTGTCGCTTGATTACTTTTGAAGGCTGCTAAGTATACACATTTTGAAGTAGTATTTATAAAGCATGATGACATATTCTAATCGATGCCAGCTCTCCTGTGTGCGTACCCAAATGGTAAGTATATTGATTTATGTTTAAACTGTGAAGGTGTTTTCTAGAACTTTAAAAAGTGGCTTGCTGTGTGACTGGACCAGGTTTACTGCAGCGTGCTGTGTTTTGTGTTCAAGCTCTTCAACTTCGTTTATTATAGGGTTCACAAGTTTAGCTGCTCTTCCTCTTCACTCCCATCCCAAGGTTTTAGTACCAGATACCTTCAGATTAGCAAACTATTTAAGGTTATCCTAAAATATCACTGTACGCTATAGTTTTAATTACTTAAACCTGCAACTAACAAGCTCCAGTTCCAGATTATTTATATGCTTGTGTTCAATAATGCTTACATTGTTTTTTTCCTCTGAATTGTATCCTGTTGGGTTGTATTACATTATCTCTTACTAAAGGTTGTCTTCTCTAAAAGTGCAAAGGCAAGTCTTAAAATTTCCACTTCCACTGAGTAAGCAGATGACTCCCATGCTAGTGCAAATGGCAGCCACCACACCACTGGTCCCACAGTGTAAACTGTGTCAAATGAGCTGATATGACATTCCCTGGAGGGCGGTGGGGGTAGCACCTCGACTCCAGAAGGCTGCTGCTGATCCTGCTCCACCTTCTGTTGATCCTTCAAGCTGCTGAGGTGAAGCCTTTGTAGGTTAACTTCTGTATTTGCTCTTCTTTCTGCTGCAGCAGAACAACATGATCCCACAACATGTGGCTTTTCTTGGCATCAAAGCCATCTTAAGAAGTTCTCACTTCTGTACTATTCTTTCTGTTCCCTTAAAGACTTCTTCAAAAGCCTCCATCACTTCAAGCATCCAGCTCAGCGTTGGCCTTCAAATGTGTCTCTTGGTCTACTACGGGACATGATATCCATGGCTCACACCAAGGTTTAAAGCTCAGAGCTTTAAAATGGTCTAGTGTAGAGGTAGGTAATCAAGTCTTTTCCATTCCTGCTTAGAGAGAACAAGTAACGAGCATTGAATTCTTGCCAGAAGAGCCTAGGATGCTTTCCTGCTGTCTAGTTGATTGCTTGCAGACAGTGAAGACAGTGGATTGTTTGCTTGGGGAAGCACTGCAACTCCCATCGTCTGCCAGGGCCAAAGCTTGCGTCAGAATCACTTGGCACCAGAGCTCCCCCTGTTTGAGGACATTGAGAGATATCAAAATATCTAATTCATGATTGCTCTATGTTCTTGTTAAGCCAAGTTTTCTCTTTCCTTAACCTGTCAGGGTTTCTAAGCCAAGAAACCCTCCTTTATTTTTCGGTTTTGTTACTGTATGATTTGTGCAACTCCCCGGTGCTTAACATAACAAGTGCCTTGGGCACCCAACAATAATGCCATTGAAATTGCCCGCTCTTTGGGAAATGCTGATCATAATGCAGTCTCTGATAGCAGATTAGATCGCACAGAAAGTGCTGGTGAAATACATCATTTTCCTTTTGTTCTCTTTGCATAAATAATGAGTAGCTTCACCATCTCAGCTATTGTATTTCCCATTCGCAGTTGTTGCAATCTTAATGTTGTACTGTTAAGGACTTGGTGCCGTGTTAAGCCTCAGTCCCTGACTTTTATTCTTCTCTCTGTATGTATGTATATACCTACAGAAGTTTGTGAGGGGAAGAATTAGGCCTGTGTGGAGTATGGCAGTTGTATCGCTGCTTTGGTGGTGGGATAGTATTTCATCTGTTTATGACAGTGTTTTGTTGAATGATTTCATAAATTTAATGAATGTGGTAGTACATGGTCTTAGGAGAATAGCAAAATGTTTTGTGTTCAAGGAAACACGTAACAATGTCAATAGAAACCAGCTCACTTGAAGCCCAGTGCTAGGAAATGTGTTTGAAATACGGGTGCTGAAGGTACAAGAAACAGCAAGGTGTTTAAAATGTAAAATTGAAGGCTGTGAATTTAACAAAGTGTGTGCTAGTTTAGACTTTTTGAAAGTGCAATTTAAGAGCAATGAGCTCCCTTGGTTACTGACAATAAGTAAAGCAGGCTCGGGTGTATCCCTGGCTCTGTCTAGCACTGCTTGTCCTAACTTAACACTCCCTCGTGATCTGTTTTGTTGGGTTTTATTCTTTCTGTTTGTGCTTTTCTTGTGAAAAATACAAACTGAGGATGTACAGTCCACAGATACTGAGAAAGCTAGTTTTTGTACACAGACTTCTTTCCTGAATTTCTCCTGAGCTTTGTTTATATTTTTTTAATATTTGCTCATAAAACCCTAGTTTTCTGCATTGGCTGCAGCAGCTATCCTGAAAACATGGTATTGTTTGTGTTATTTAGGTAGCCTCAACTTTTCTTTCATATTAAAACATTTTTGTTCTGTGCACAGAGTAGAAGTCTTTTATACGTCTGGAAAAAACTTTAGCGAGTGCCCATGCATACCCTATCCCTGCAGAATAATTCCTTTATTTTAGTTAGTTGCAGTGTTTTGCACAATATTGAAATCTGAGCCGAGTGTTTTGGAGAAAGTGGAATTGATTCCACTGTCATTCTGCTGGCATTAAATGCCCAGAAAGGGTTTAAACAACAGTAACAATAATAAAATGCACAGTTTTGTGGGTAGCGCTTCTTTTTTTTCCTCCTTTACAAAAAAAAAAAAAAGCCCTCATTTTTTCAGAAAGCATTGGGAGTGAGGAAATGCAGGAATTAGTGGGTGGTAGTTTGGGGTGCTCGCTGACCTTTGGAGTGTGCCAGGGTGGAGGCGCAGTCCTGCGGTGGCACGTCACCCTTCCCTGGGAGGAAGGGACCCGCTGGCGCCTGGAGCCCCACCACCAGCCCTCGCTGCCCCCAGAGAGCACCACGTCTCCCACCCTGCAGTCCCCCTCGTGATTGGTGGCAGGCAGAGGTGGGCTTTTATTTCTTTTGGAACTACAGGCATCTCTTATTTAAAGACAACTCGGACTCGGATCCATATGAAGTGTTTTATTGATATAATTCTACTGATTAGAGCGGACTGGAGTTTTATTTCAGAAACTTTTTTTTTCTTTTTTCCCCTCAAGCAAACCTTTTTGCGGAAATACCATTTTGATGAAGTGTTCATAAATCAAGGATGAGGATGAAAGGAAATAGCCCTCACGGGAAGGCACTCCCCTGGACTGTGGAGAGGAGAGGTTTGACTCTCGGTTCTTCCTGATCATCTCCCATGCTAGAGCTGCTCTTATAAATAATTCAGAAATGCTTGAGGGCAGAGAGAACAGGGTTGATTTTATAAACTTGGTGTTTTTATTTCCCACCAGAAACGCTCAAGTTCCTGCTGGTCTTGCAAGGGGGCAGTTGCTTTGTGAAACTGCTGGCAAGCCTTAGCTTCATTGCAGTGAAATAAAGAAACAAATGTGAGAATGGTGACATTATAAATAACAAGAAACCCCTGGAAAAAAACCCTAAACTTCCAGTCTTTCAGCCAGCTGCCAGTAGTTTCATTTCATCAGGAGTCCTAGATGAGTTGATGTGAAAATGTGCTGTGGAGTGGTTCCGTGGATTTGGCTTGGAGCCACTTCCAGAGTAACAGAAAACTCATCTGAAGAGGCACGCTGACCCCCAAGGAGGAGCGCATGCATTGTGGAACTCTTGGTATAAGTGCCCCAGTAACATTATACATCTGCAAAATACTGCATCTCATAGAATGATAAAATGGTTTGAGTTGGAAGGGACCTTAAAGATCAGCTAGTTCTAACCCTCCTGCCATGGGCAGGGTCACCTTCCACTAGAAAGTTGATCTTCTGACCTTTTCTTTCCAGAGAAAGACATCTTGGTGTAAATGAGGCTCTAGCACTGCTCAGGTCATGCTCAGAGGGGATGGTTTTCTGTAAAGTTGCTGAAAAGCTCCATGTGATCGTTGCTTAGCTGAGGAAAAGGTGGGAACACAGATGATTCATGCAGTGAAAATTGCAAAAGCACCCAATGACATATACATTACTTTCCCTGTTAATCATAGAATCCTAGAATGGTTTGGGTTGGAAGAGACCTTAAAGATCATTGAGTTCCAACCCCCTGCCGTGGGCAGGGACACCTCCCACTAGAGCAGGTTGATCAAAGCCCCATCCAGCCTGGCCTTAAAGCCTCTCTTGTTTAGTTTTCTACCTTTCCTGGGTAGTTGTGTGGAGACTTGCACGACAAGTTCATGGAGGCCTGTTGGGTGATCCTGATGAAGCCCCAAAATGTGTGCTGGTTTCCACAGATAAGAGCTGACTCGGAGCCTGCAGATGAAAAACCTTCTTTATGAACTGTATATTACTCTGAATAAATATTGTCACTTAGGGTTTTATTAGCATAGTTAAATAGTACCACTGTCACAGGATCCTGACAGGTCCATTTCTTCTACATGGTGAAACCAGAGGAAGAGTGCTTTGAAGATGAAGGTTTCCTGGTAACTCTGCTTGAGGTTGTGGGTGTTCATGGAGAACCACTATGGTACTGGATTTGTACTGCGTGTTTGTCCCCTTTCACAGGAACCTTTGGTGTTCAAGTGCCTTGTGAAGATCTGTGAGCTTGTAGATAAGAAAAAGGAGTAGAGGATTTTAGCTGGCAAGTCAGCAACTCAAGACTCCCTGTTGAAACTCAGGCCAGTAATACTACTGGCTTGTTCTTTTCCCCTTGTTCAATGTCACCTACAGCTAAGTTTCCTGTTTGTTGAAACTGAGCCTGCTTTCAGCCACACTTCAGTGTAATATAAATGCACTGTAAGTGCAGTTGCTTTTTTGTTATGTTCTCCTCCACTTTATTAGGGATTGATCTGTTTAGTTTATGGGGACCGTAAAGCAAATACAATACTTTGATTTTATTTATGAGCATGTGGTTTTGTTTTATATATGAGCGCTACGGGTAGAAGTTTCTCAGCGGAAACAACAGCTTTCTCAAGGATCTCTACTTGCTATAGCAGGCCAAGATTGAAGTTATCCCTGTTTTATAGTACCATAATTACATCAGGAGAGTTACTGTAGGGCATGGCCATTTTAGTCATCTCTTGGCGTTCTGTCAGTTTAAGCAGTATTGCAACACTTGGTTTATAAAGTGTATGTTTTGAAGCATTTCTGATTGTTCCCATTAAAGTTTGAAGACAACACAGAGCTCTGTAGGCAACTTTGAGCCTTGCTAAGACATAATTCTTTGTGTATTAAGCCTTATTTTAGTTCAGCTTTTAATGGAAAATCAGACTGGAAATGTGGAGACCTTTACTGGTTTGATGCATCCTGTTCTCTGAAATGCATCCTTGTGCAAGGGATATGTGGGTAGGACGTGAGAGTTCAACTTTAAGACAGTTTTAGCAGATGTAGTTAAAAGAGTACATACAATAACCTTACCTAAGTGAGATACAGAATGTTTTTGATGCCTGTGGACCAGAAGCAATCTTGTCAATATGCAGAATCTTAATTTCTTCTTTTTGAGAGCCCTGATAGTCTTGTTTTGCAAAAGGTGGCAATCAATCTAATGCTTTGTTCTAGTAATAAGACTTGGACTTCTTTATTATTTGCTCACAGATCTCAACTAACTGTTAGCAATTTGAAATTATTTGCAAACACTTGGGAATTAGTGAAATCAGAGGTTTTCATTATATTGAGACTTTTAATATACATGTGTTTTTATTCTTTGTTTCTTTCCATATAAAGTTGCAGAGAGTCTACTGAAAGATTTTTCCCATTTATGTAATTTTCAAATTTTCATCTCTAGAGCTCAATTTGACACTAAGTGAAATCTTATGGTAACAAGAAAACATTTTTGGTGTTCCATGCTCTTTCAAATGCGTTTTAAGTTCTTTGCTATGAAGCAATGATAAAAGGTGGCTCAAAATTATTGCTTCCCCTGTGGGTAATTTGAGGGTAAAAACATTTCTGGATAACCTCGTTAAAAGTTTAATGTGTAACTAGCCATAAATTCTTTATATGTGATCCAGAGGGCAGGTGGAGTTGTAGCAGGTGAAGTCCTGATGCCAAGTGACCAGAGGTTTCACTGTTGAACTCCTTTAGGTTACAAAGAGAAGCCGAGTCGTGGGCGCTCGTGTGCGTGCAGGTAGTTGTTCTTGGAGAAGCGGGTGGTGCTGGGGAGTGTGTGCTGTTGTTTCTGGGCTTTGCAGGAGCAGTTGAGTGTTTGCAAGCTGCAAATAGCAGAGCCACACACAAGATGTGTGGGAGGTGGTTAGTGATAATTATCTATTTGAATTTTATGGTTTTTTTGGGGTTTTTTCCCCCCTGAACTTAACTCATCCGTTGCATCTGACAGGGACCTAGGTAATGTTTTTCCTGCTTCTGTTAATAACACTGTGACCTGTGCTTATCTCTTTCCTACTTTTGCTGCCTGTGTCTCCTGATCAGAGAACTTGGCATTTGGCTGGTGCCAACACCAGACCCGGCGGGTTTCTTTAACCCTGTTCAGGAATCGATCATCTTTTGAATGGTTCTGCTTCCTGATTTGGGAGCTGTCGAATGGTCTAATTTAAATATATGTGGGGCTGAAAAATCCCTGAATCACTCTTAAGTAATTTTATGTGCCAAATCCATGGCCATTGATTTCTTTCTACTGCTGCATTAAGTACATGGCTATGTCTATATGTAAAATATAGGTTGCCTGTCTTACAAAGCATTTTGGTTGCCTTTTTTTGTTTCTCTGAGACAGCTTATCCTAGATCCCTTTTTCATATGTCATCATGCTTTGGTTTTGGTAATTTTTATAAGGTCTGATTACACATTGTTTGCCTTCAGACGTGGTAAGAGTGATTTTTGAATGGCACTTGAGTTGCAAAATGTGGAAGTCTTGCTTTATTGGTTATCACAGTTGCAGAAATTTAAGTTCTGTTTTCTGAGTCTGTGTCTCTTATAGAGAGAATGAGGTTTATGCTTGTGCCCTATGTTAGCACATGCATTTAAAGGAGAGTTGTTTGTATTTAATAAACAAGCCTGAGGTGTGATCTTTTATTGTAGAGATTCAGAATTTGTACATAGATTTTTATAAGAAAAAAACAAACCAAAAAAAACCCCCAAAACAAAACAAAAACCCAATATTAAGGCTCAGGAGTTTAATTTACACAACAGGATTAGAAAGAATGGCTGAACTTTACTTAGCAAATGTGAATACTGTGAATGTATAGATCTGATGACAGAAGGTCTTACTATCTGTGCTTATAAGTAGCTGATAGATAAAAATCCACTCCATTTTCTTGTTGTGACAAGACTGTTTTTGCCTGTCAGACTGTGCCATTTTGCACATGGGGGAAAATCTAATTAAAGGGGGAAAATTGAATTTGGAAAAGGCTTAGTATGCCATCTTGTTTTTTCCCTTACTAAATGTGGGTTTAGTCATGATTGCATGTCATGGTTATGTCTCATGTAAATGAAAGAATTCCTCTTTATTTCTCCAAGTGTTCACTTAATTTAATAATACTCTAGTAGTGTAAGGTGACTCAGGTCATCTGCAACGTGGAGTTTCAGTCAGTCAAATATATACTGATTATTTAGAAGTTTCTATCTTAATAAAATTATAAGTATAGAAGCAATAGATTTGACCCATTTCATTTTTTCATTACTATTTTTATCATTTTTCTTTTTCCTTTGTAGTTATGAGAATCTGATTATGAGAGGCATCTTGTGCCTGAATTTTTACTGGATGAAGAATTTAACTTGCTGTGTAGGAGGAGGGAAGGAAAAATTGGCAAATGGGAAGGCATACTCCACTTGAGTGCCAAAACTCATTGCAGGATCTGAAGATGCTTTTTCCTTAATAATGTTATTTAAAGACAGATCAGCATTATGGATTTCTACTAATAAGAGCATCACTAGAACAGAGACAGCGCTGCTTCTAGGCTGTTGCAGTTGGTTGGCAGCATGATTAGCTCTAAAAAGAAAAATGTAATTATTGTGGCAGCAGGGGTTGGCAGGTTGCCCCTTGGGGAAGGAGAAGCCAGGACAGAAAGCTGGTTACCAGGTGGTGATTTCAGTAAGACTAGGTGAAGCAGAAATAGCTGGAAATGGGAGGAGCTGCATTTAGCAAGCAGATCGAAGTGGTGTGAGGACAGAGCCAGGGTGGAGGGGAGAGGGCAGCAATGATTCCCTGCTTGGGCAAGATGATCTCGAGAGGTCCTTCCCATCCTCAACAGCTCTGAATTTTGTGTGGAGGAGTCTGCAGATGGGCTTGAGAGCACATGTGCAAGCTGCTTGCAGCCCTGCTCTTTTTCTGCTCTTGTGTTCCCCAGTTTTAATCTGCTCACCATCAGAATTTGTTTTCCTGGCTTTGCTGAACTTTCTCTTTCCAGCTTCCAAGCTCAGTCCAGCAGAGATGTCATTGCTGGAGGGAGCAGCAAGAAGATAGCCACTGGCTGTAGGAACATCATCGGTTGCTCTGATCCACCACAGCACTTCATTCAAGGGTTTTCCTTGCTTTCCCCTTAAAAGTAAAGCATGTTCAGGGAAAGTGTTTAAGTAAAAAGGGAAAGTTTAACATCCCCTGGAATTTGTGTAGATGCATAGGCAAGGAGGAGCACAATGACACTTGACACTAATAAAGCTTCTAATCACAGTTCTGATTTCAGCTACATTAGTGTAGATCAAGGCTTCATTAGGATGCTTTGCTGATGTCTGTTTAACTCTTACCATTTAGCTGGTCCTAGTTGAAAAATTAATGCAGATGGGAGACAACAGTGTGTTAGGATACTTAATTAAGTATTAATGTTTTAGCACTGGAACTCACCCTCTGAAACGAGGGGTGCTAGTGTTGAGTTGCAATCATAACAGAGACCTTCTTTCCAACTGCTTAGGCTTTAACTAGAGCCAAAGTGTACAGGGCCTGAGGCTGTAGCCCCATGGCATGAGTTGGTCATCACAGGTTTTGTACTCAACAGATATCCTTGCAGAAAGGAAATCTGCTTTATGAAAAGGTTTGTATTATTTCTGTCCTATGGTTCCTAGACACAACAGCAGAAATGGTTGTAAGTGCATAGAAACACCTTGTTCTTTATACACAAACCAGAGACTTTAAGACAAAATGGTTTACTTTTGAGAAGATGGTCAGGAAAGAGTCCCACACAGGAGCTTGCTGCCTAGCTTGTTCTTTATGTTTCCTTCCTGTAGGATCATCCCTGCAGACTGTGCTTCTTAGTTTTATATGCTTGATCTCATTTTGCAGATTTTCATGCGAATATGCTTTACTGCTGTGTTTATTTTTGCCAACGCTGCTGTAGCTTCCTGAGTAAGATGTAGTTGGGTTACTGAGGGGAAAGCCCAGATTTTCTAATGTCATGTCATGAAGTTTTTTGCTAAAGTATGATGGTTAAAACTAGAGAATATTGTTCAACTTGTGCTCCTCATAAAGTGTACCTTAAGAAAAATGTCATAGTTATTTTTAATTACTTGTTTTCATTGCTATAGGCCAGCCTCTCCCATACTTTAATGACTGTCAAGTATTATTGAAAGCTCAAAAGATCCTTACTGTTACATTCCAGGGTTTGTTTAGAATGCTTAACATCTTTCAGGAGCTTCTGAAATGTGGTGTTTTTATTTTGTGCTTTCCTTTGGTTTTAATTCTTAAATGATCCCTCTTTTCAGATTTCAAATTATAATCTATTTCCTGATGCATTGCTGACGCCCCGTGAGCCATGTCAGAAGTACTTCCAGGTCAGATGCCCTTTAAAAGATTCTGCTATGCAAATATATGAAACTTTCCTCTTCTTTTTCTTCTATTTCCTCCCAGGCCCATATTTCGCTTTCATTTTACACTTATCCATGAAAAAGAGCAAGCACTTTCATTTCTTTTTAACAGTGCCTTTTTGAATAAACTCTGGATTCAGCTTTTAAAAACCTGTTCCTATAGACAATACAATGCAAAAAAAGTCTGATTAGAGGTAAAGAGAAATTGATCACACACTGTTTTCTGTTTGCAATGGCATTTTTTCTCTGATTCTTCCAGCTCTGTAAGCCTTATGACAAGATTGAAAAGCATGAATAAAAGCCATTCAAGTTATGTTATTTGTATTATTATGATGCTTAGAAAATTGAGACTTCTTTGTGTTAAACACATTATGGTGGTGAAAGTGCATTAATCTATATCTGTAGGTATGTTTCTGAACATTAGAAGTACGCAGTTGAGACTGATTTGAGTCGTAAACAAGTTAAAATCATTGATGAATTGATATGACAGCTTTTCTATCTACTGAAGTTCTGTCTTTAAGCACATCTTAATAACTTTCTAATTTTTCTCAGTAATGATAATGCCCTAAATGTTTTTAGGTTTCCATCAGAGTCCACTTTTTTTTAATAATTCCTTATTTTTTACTCGCTTATAACTTACCACTGTTCACCTGCTTTAGCTAAAACATACATATCCACTCAGTCATTCCTGGTCTGTTTGTCCATTTGTGTTTGCTTTTCAGCAGAAGGTGGAGGAGTTGAAAAAAGGGGTGCCCTGGGCCACGAGCATCGTACTTGTTGGTGGCCAGGCAGTACGAGGAGCTGCCCAGGCCGGGGAGGGGGACAGGGTCTGCCTGCAGGGGGGTCCCTGGGTGCAGGACCCCTGGCACAGGGTCCTGGTTAGCAGGTGAGGGGCACAGCACCAGCCCACATTGGGTGCCCCAGAGACCAGGGGGGCAGCGTCAGCAGGAGAGACAGAATAAAACCTACGGGAAGTTGGCGATTGGAATTTCAGTCTTGAAATTATGGGCACAAGAAGTTGTATTTCCTTAAAGTTTTTAATTAGAAAGTTAGGATGTGCTTTCTCTAGGAAAAGTGACATGTTTTAAGCATCACCGTGTCCTACATAAAGGAGGAGGGACAGGCTGTTGCTCTTCTCCCTTAAGCTGTTCTGCTATTCAGTCTAAGGTTTCTTCAGTGCATTTAGGCATTTCCTTGCATTCAAACATTTTCCAGCCCTTTAGTTAGTCCTGGTCTGGGAGCAACTTCTGCCCTTGAGACTCAGGACCCGCCATCTGAATTTCTTACTTTCTTTTTGCCTCTTCTGTTGCTTCCCTTTTCCCCACCTTTATATCTGTTTCTGAGAGCAGAGGGATGCTGACTGCACATATCCCGGAGCCTGGCTGGGGATGCTGGGTGACAGCCAGCGAGCAGGCACCTGCCCTTTGGGAGGAGAGCTCTGTGTGTGCCTCCTGGTACTGTTTGTGTAGTCATTGATCATTTGCTCATGACAATCTGATCAACAGATCGTTTGAAAGGGGGGTCAGGAGGGGAGGGGGTGTCTAGCGAAAGGTTCATTTTGACATTTTTCTGCCTATGAAAATACACCAACCCAACTTACAAACACTGTTTGGGTCATAAAGACTTTGGAGACTTTGGCTCAGTCATTGAGCATCGTGTTGATGTTCATGGAATTGGAGAATACCAGGTTGGAGGGTACTTCAAGAATCATCTGGTCCCACCTTTCTGGGCAAAAGCACTGTCTAAACAATGGGGAGCTTTATCAAGGATTTTAGTAGAACATAACACATTTTGTTCCATGTTTCTGTGTGCTTATTCTTACAGTATTTTTGATAAGTGAAATGCTAACTGCAGGAGACTGGCTAAAGATAATCTGTCAGGCAGATACTTAAGCTTTATCTCTAGGAAGATTATTTTTTTAAGAAATTTGTTCAGTGGTAAAAATAGTGGCAAATGTTGCACGAAGCAACTCATTTGTAGCACAGAACAAGAATAAATTTCAGTCTTGTTCCAGATTGTGGGAGTTGTATTTATTGATGGAGAAAAAAAATGCTTGTTTTAATTTACTGAAGCATAAAGTAAAATATAATCTAGTGAAATCCATAGATAAGCATACAGTTCTGTAGATTCTGAAGGTCAGGCAGTGGCCCAAAATTATCCTGCTCTAATAATTTATTTTTTACGTGACTTCAGGATTGTCAGACTTTTAGCTGATAAAGAAAAAATATAAATCAGCCAGTCCATAAGCACAGGCCGTTTAATGTTTTTAGATTAAAACATGTACTTTGGTAACATCATGTAGGATCAGATGTGACCTTGTTTGCTTAGTCCTGATTATTTTCAGGCAGGATGCAGAAAGCAACGCTCATTGATGTATTTGTATGGGAAATACATGCACAAAGTTCCTTTAAATTATGTGATGGTTGTGTTTGAGAAGTCTTTCCTGGCTAAAGCTGAAATGGTCTGTGGGATGTTTGTTAACTGTTACCAGAGCTGGTGGCTGTTGCACAGTGTGCGTGGGGTGATCTGTCTTCTGAAGAATTTGCAGTTGGTTGCAACCGAGACTGACTGGTTGGTGCTTGAGGAAATGGCAGATGTGAAAATTTGTAAAATTCCATTTAAATTCTGTTTCGAACAAGTTTTAGAAGTTGTTCTAAGTGGGTGATTCAGGAAACAAAAGAGTATACTTGCTCTGCTTGGTTTTAAATGAACCAGGGGGATTGTTGGAAGTGTGCAGGTTTGACAGCACATCAGAGGAGGGAACGTTGTGAAGTGCTCCTTTTCACTTTGTGTTTATGTATATGTTCTTTTAAACCCCATATATTTAATCTTCTGTAAATCTGTACAGCAGTCATTTCTATCATATATCAAACATACAAGGATGCAGCACAACTCAGCTGGAATGATCTGTCATCGGCTGGCTCAAATTATAGCTTTTCATTCCTGGATAAGCCCCAGACACATTTTTATGTGCAATATAAGCAGTCAGTGATATCTGAGAATTTAGAAACAACGGAAAGGGTGTTTCATGCTGTGGCAGATGGGAGTGATTTATTAATTGGCCTCTAATTTGGTTGCCAGGTGTCAAACAACAGTGACTATGATGGTCTGTAAATTGAGGTGTTCATGGAGTATTTGTGCAGATTAATGGGAGCCATAAATAGATGGTACAGGTATAAATTATAGTTTTTAATAAATATAATTTTAAAATAATTTTTCATAGGCTAAAAATCTGTTCCCTCAACAAACTTAGTATTTTTTCAAATGTTGAGCTACGCCCCTGGCTAACAAAAAATCAAGAACTTGTGTCTACAAATTGACAAAAGAATGGTTTTATTTAACAGTGGAATATGCATATATGCATGCTCTGCCCTAAGTGTTAGGTTTTATCCTTAAGTTTGAACTTTGTGAGGTGTAGAAATAGGGACCCAGCTTCATGTCTGCAGCAGCCCTTTTTTTTTTTTTTTTAAAGTTGATTGAATTAGAGTAGGATATCCCTTTGCCAAAGGATTCCCTCCCCTCCCTGTTCCTGAAATCAAATGCCATATTGCAAAATAATCTGCTTCTTGTATTCACTATCTTCTTGCACTCTACTTCCCCTATAAAAAAAAAAAAAAAAAAAAAAAGGAAGGGAGAGAAAGACAGACAAAGAGCAGAGAAAATGCAGGTGTTAAGAGGCAAAAGCTGACTTAAGTCAGGCTTGAAATGACCAGTACTGGAGTTCTACCTTAGATTAAGAAGGAGCAGCATCTGCCTATTGGTCTATTTAGAAATTTCTCAAATATCCTGCTTCCTAGTGATGAGCGCTTGAGATGATCATCTCCTCCTCATCAGAGGTAGAGGTGGAATACTAAAATGAGGTGATGGTATGGATGGCTTCTGGACTCCCAAGCATTTGCAAAGGGCACCTCTTCTGTCCACAAGCTTGTCTGCTGCAGAATCAGACGTGAAAAAACTGCCCTAAAAATGCCTCGTATAGGGGTCAAGCTTTCTGCTTTTTCTCAGCTTTGTGGTCTTGATGATCTCTCTGTATTTTTTTCCTGCCTCTGTTTTTTCCTTATTTAATAAGCTAAGCTTTTGTCTGTTCTCTCACCCCACTTAGGTTGGGGTGGTTTTCATGCCGTAAAACAATTACGTAAGTGCCACATCCCTTTACCAGAAGCCCCAGCGGAACCAGTGTCTCTAATGAGTGTGTTTCACCCCTGTTTCTTTTGCTTTCCTAGTCGATTCCGGCGTGGACGCGTTGGCAGTGTTTATGGCAAGCAGCAGCTCGACCGACGTTGTGAACCGCAACAGCCCGGCCACCCCTCCCAACACCCTTCACCTGCGCTCCTCTCACAACGAGCTCCTGAATGCAGAGATCAGGCACACGGAGGCCAAAAACAGCACTCCCCCGAAATGCAGGAAAAAATACGCCCTGACTAACATTCAGACAGCCATGGGGCTTTCCGAGCCCGCGGCCCAGCCCCTTCTGGGGAACAGCTCGGCCAATATAAAGCTGGTGAAGAATGGGGAAAACCAGCTCAGGAAAGCGGCCGAACAGGGACAGCAGGATCCCAACAAAAACCTCAGCACCACTGCGGGCGTAAACGTAACTTCTGAGAAGTTTGAAGGCAAAGAGCCGATCCCGCAGGATTCCTCTGGCTGTGAAATATTACCCTCGCAGCCAAGGAGGACCAAGAGCTTCCTGAATTACTACGCGGATCTAGAGACATCTGCTAGAGAGCTGGAGCAGAATTTTGTTGCCATGGAAGATAAATCGGCACAAAGCAACAGCCAGGCTTCCACCCTTATTGTCAACGGGGAAGTCCTGCCCCGGAAACAAAACAAGCTGTCGAGCCCAGAGGATGGTCAAGTTGCCACGGTGTCGTCAAGCCCTGAGACTAAGAAAGACCACCCAAAAACTGGGGCCAAAACAGATTGCGCCCTCCACAGAATTCAGAACCTGGCCCCGAGCGATGAGGACTCCAGCTGGACCACACTGTCCCAGGACAGCGCCTCGCCGAGCTCTCCTGACGAAACAGGTACACAGCCAAAGGCTGCTCCTGGCCACTCGTTTAGAAATGTGTTGCTTAACCCTTCCCAGCTATAGAGAAAGCTATAGGCAGAGCCCTAAAAATATGCTAACTGCACCTTTTGCTGATTTAGAAATAATTACTCTTCGCTCATCGATGGGTACAAGTTGTGAGAAGTACGTGATTGTCTGGAGATGCTAAATTACTGGTAGGGGCCTGCACACAACAAACTTTCTGAGCAATGAATTTTAGGTTCGGCAAATATTTTTACTTTTTGAATTCAAACCTTTGTGAGTGTCCCCGCTCTGCTCCCAGTCAATTGATGGTATGCTTTTATTTAAAAAACAAAGTTTTTCCAAACGTAAGGTAATTTAATTTCTGTGTTTTGTCTTCCCTGCGCAGCAGTTCCGTACAGTAACTCAGAAGCTGAAATCATGGTATTTCATATTTTGGATGCCTGGGCTCATTAATTATTTGAACAGTAATGATGACTTCTGCACTGGCTCTGTTGTGATTTACAACACGTGTATTTTAAAACTCTAGAGATCTCATTTATTCTGGTTAATGGACTTTGTTACCTTTTTTATATCCAAGCCAACCTATAAAGGCCGAGCTTTGTCACAATGAGGGGAGGCAGTTTGATCCTTCAGGCTTACCTGGGGCTGAAGAAGTTTGTCATATATTGTTTGTATTTTAAGTGATTTCGTTATTACATCACAGAGATTATATGTGGCCCAAATCCATAGCTGCATTACATGTCAGTTGATTATGACAATAGTGATTTTTATTTTAATATATAAGGCTTTTTAAAATCACAACCAGAAATCTCCACTGTGTGACACATAATGGATATTTGATCTTTTTAACATGTAAGAAACCTTTGCTGTTCAGACAGGAAATTTTTGTGAGGTCACCTCTTCACATGCAAAATGGAAAAGTTTTCAGTTTACTAAAATTGCTGTTTGAGCTAATATTATTTCTTGGGATACTTGATATAATATGTGTGACATCACCGGTAACATTTTCTGGGAAAAATAATCCATAGAAGATATTTAGATAATTTAATGCTGAGCTTGTTGGCTCCTTCTGTCTTTGTACTTGCTCCAGGTTTGGCAATGAGAAACTGGGGAGAAAGTTATATTCATTGGAAGCTAAATTAGAGTATTTCCAAGTAGTACAATTAAATAGGGGTGGTCTAACATGCTAAGAGCTAGCGTAAGTTTTCTTTCTTTTTAAATAATATGTTTAAACTTTTCTTCCTGCATGTATATTGCCACTGTATGGTGTGTGAGCTCTTTTAGCACTCAGGAAGGGGGATTTTCTGAGCTGTTTTCAGGTGTTAGCAGGTTTGCTTATTTAAGTAACCATAGCTGAGCTGTGGTTTGTTTGCTCTATGGAAATAAAGGGGAACTCTTCCCCTGCGGAGTATGGGGAGCTTTCTCATTTAAAAAAAACTGAAGAAATCTATTAATGAAGCCCTCAGAGTTCACCACTCTTCTAAAGCAGAAAAAAAGATGTTTTTAAAATTCTCCACTACCTTCATCATTCTAGAACCAATGTGCTATAAACAGTTATAGAAAAGCAGACGTCCAGATACCTGAGTTCTGTCTCTCTGCTTATTTTGACTCTTTTCTTATAAAGCCCTAGAAATCCTCAAAATTGCCTTTCGAGATCAAAGTGGTAGAGGTGTTTCTTTCTCATCTCATGGTCATTGTCAGAGAGCACCAAGTAGGACACACAACCTTTCATATTGGATTGAATCGCCAGTTTTAAGATGTCTGTAGATATAATGATGCATGGACTCTCAAAACCTTCAACTATTGCAATTTACAGACACCCATCTCTTGGGATTATATGCTGTCTTTAATTTACCTCCAGTCTGATAAAATTGTTTCATTAAGTGCTTCCAGTTTCTTTCCAGAACGGTCCATCAATTGCTATAACAGGAGAGAACTAAGAAATAAAAATGTCGAGTTGCCGTGGATGCCAGGACAGTTTTTGGATGTGACGAAACAGGCCAATTTCTCAGGCTTCCCTGCAGCTCCTTCTGGTTGGCTGAAAAGGGGAGTGCAAAAAGCAATGCAGCTGGTATAGGAAAAAAAACCAAACCACCACAAAACCTCTAGACATCACAACTGATGCAAATATCTCCAGACTTACTCATTTGGGGGAAAATTTTCTAGTCATTCTCAGGTGCTCCAGCCCTCTAGATATGAGAAATCTGGGAAAGTTCATATCTCCAAAGGTGTTTGAAGGGTAATAAAACAGGAGGTGAAATAAAAGTTGAATAAATGAACTGAAATTTCCTTTTTGAGGCAGGGTACATAACCATTCAGTGTTTGCATTGTAATAACTTCTGATATAGAAGGATAGAATAGCCCTCTAATACAATAAAAATTACAGCAAATCATGAACTAGTCAGATTCGTACCAATGGTCAATTCTGCCTCTGGTTTCAACCAGCATCTTTGACAAAATTAAAATGGATGTCTTCTTAAAAATACCATTTTTCCTTTGCAGTATCTATCTGATATAGACAAGAAGTACGTTATTTACTACAGAACATGTTTTCTGTGTTCCCCAGTGTGGAAAAAGATTTATGGTAGTTGAAATACATTCGATTACACTGTGGATAAACACAAATCCTGTAATACTAGAGAAAGAATATGTTATCATCTTTGCAATTGTAGGGTTCTAGGAAAACATACAATTTTCAGATTTCGGGGAATAAGAGGCTCTAGTTCACACTTGCTACACTTCCTACAGGCCTGTCAATTTTTAGTATTGGGCTGATATTTTGAATCCTGCATGTTACTGATGACCACGTATCAAGAACGGTGTGTGCTTTATAGACTCAGACCTGACTGTTTGCTGACTGCTTTTGAAATAAGCAAAGGTGACTATTGCTGTACATCCCCAGTGTTTGTGTAGGTAACGTTCTGTATGTGGAGTAACTAACTCCATGTTTATCTTCCTTTTAGGTATCTCTGTAAGAGGATTTTAGGGAAGAAAAAGTAAGCCAGTTTAAAAGAAATAAAACCTAGAAGGCCACACAGTTACACAGTGTTCACAGTAACGATCAGCGTTCAGGATCTACTGGTAGAAGGCCATAAAATAAATTGAAATTGATAGTAAATTGAACTTGAAAGATGACTCTCTGGAGTACACGCTGCTGCTATCAGTTGCACAGAGAGAATGTTTGCTACATTTGGGCAGTCAGGTCAGTTTTATTTTGTGGTTCTCAGTGGAGCTACCGAAATCCGTATCTTGAGTGCTCAGATAAGTGCTCTGTCTTGAAACTCAGAGCTTCCATGGGAAAGAGAGGTGATCAGCATCGTTCTGAATTGGGATAGTTAATTGAAATAGGTATGTAGAAGTGAATTAACATGCTTAAATTCAGGAATGGGAGGATAGATGTTTTATACAATAGTGATTAGCATCCTCTCCCAAACTCTGTTTGTAATTACCAGGATTTAGGAATATAGAAGAAGTTTTCCAGGACATGTTGTGTGGTCACAGTTGCAGTTTTATACTTACTGTTTACCAAAACTGTTATCAAAAATTGCTCTTTAGAGCGATTCCTCATTTCACCAGATCTGTTCATTTTCCTCCTTAGGGAGGGCTTGATTCAACTGCCTGCCTTGTGTCCCTTGAGGTGTCTGGTGGTGTCCAAGACAGGCAGCAGGCAGGAGGCAAGAACTAAGGCTTGTGTTGTAGAGGAGCAACCGCAGGCGAAGTCGGACACACATCAAGTAACACTCACAAATGAATTAACCAGCTGGGTAGAGCCTGAAACATCAACCCTGCAGTGCAGAAACAAAATCTGTTCATTTTCTGGGTCTGGCTTTGCTTTAAAAATCACTCCTTGGTTAATCTCTGCTATATTGTGCCTAAAGGGTCTAGGATGGGTTGTTATATATTCTTTCCAAACACAGTCTTCTCCCAGTGTGACATCTCTCCCTGGGTGCTCCAGGGCCAGGGGAGATTGAGTTCAAAGACTTCAAGTGGCTGTGCTTTGACTACCAAAGCATTGCTGTGCCTTGCTCTTTGGCTAAGAGAGTGTCAAATGTGGCCCTGTCCTAACTGACATTACTTCATTAATGTTGACATTAATCCAGCTGAACTCCTGGTCACTTGATAGGAATTTAACAAGCTGGCTTATTTTGTCCTTGATATTTCATGTTTTGTTTGGTTCTCGTCTTTTGAGGGATGCTTACCTTGCTATCATAGTAAAGCACACAATTCCTAATCCAGATGAAATCAGAGTGCTGCTTTGTATAAAAGATTTCGAGTGTTTTAAAAAGAGTATTTCCTACTCATTAAAATGCATAGTTGCAGGGATAAACAAATGCCCACACACAGGCCTACCTGCTGAAACACATGGAATACTGGCTGGGGAAGTGAAAGATGACAACAGGGAATAGAGATTGTGACAAGACAGCATGAAAAAGTGAATGCCAGTGTCGTACTTCCACCTGTGTGGAAGCTATAGAGTAGTTCACAAGATCTTCAGAGCACTGAAAATTTCCCCTAACTCTGTAGTGCAGTTTACATTGATATATGATGTTAAAAGGTATTAGGACATGCTTTTTATACAGAGCTTGCTGTGTGTTGTAGCAGAGTGGGAGACTCTTCTGAGCATCTATAGGGAAAACTCAAGTTTCAGAAGAGGTAAACAGCTTAATCATGTCTGGTGCTTTACTTGACAAACTATTTTTGGAAACTTTTGAAGCTTCTGTTGCTTCAGGAAGGACAGGTGTAGTTCTGGATCCTGCAGGTCCTTCCTGAGGTTGTCTGCATCCTGCTGGAAAAGCTCTTCTGTTTCTAGGACTGTATGTCTTCACAGGTCTCTCCTGAGACCATGAAAAGAACCAGGCAAAGAGGAAGGGAAAACAAACCACAGAAGAGGAACCAGAGAGGGTAATGGGGAAAAGTCAGGATCCTGATGGCTCTTTCAGAGGGATCATAAGGCAGGAAATTGCACAGAGAACAGCCACCATGAACTAATATCATACTAACTGCGCCTCCTTTAAAAAAAAAAAAAAGAAAGAAAAGTTCCCAGTTCATAAAACTGTGCAAGTAATAACAAATCACAACCAAAATCGATCCAGTAAACCTCTGCCTCAGCATTTCTGAATGCTGCATAGAACTCAGGCCAAACTTCAGTCCACCTGATTGATGCTTTGAAATGGGTATAGAAATCTCTGGGAAAGGGACGGAAAAAACAGTGTTACTTGTGGCAGGACTCTTAACCTTCAGGCAAGCTGAGAAGGTTCATTAGGGCAAGCTGAGAACAGGGGTATAATCTGCTGAGTGGGTTCTGTGTGCTCCAGAGCTCTTTGCAGCCTGGTTGGGTGCTTGTTTCTCATCTTCCATGCTCCTGTATCTCAGCAGCAGGAGGTGTGGTTGAGGAATGGTATTGCTGATCAGCAGAATGAGTCTCTAGTCTTTACAGTGATCTCTGAGCTTTTGGAGGATCACACAGTTGCTGGCAGAGCAGTGATTCACCTGGGTGTCCAAAGCCAGGGATGGATGGGACACTCTGGGGACATCCTGCCTAGAGGAGATTCCTGCCTCTTTGTAGCTCAATCCCCTGCAGGGTGGAAACCCAGAACCTGAACCACTGCAGTTGCTTCTGTGAGCTTCTGCAGCGATACCAGCACTGGGCCCCAGTGCCAGTGGTGAGCTTATCTCACTGCTGCTCCCAGTGGAGGAGAAAACCTATGAGGGAAGAAGAGTTGTGGGGTAGGGAGGAAGGTGGGAAGGGTTGGAAGATGGAAGTGTCACCCGGAGGCTTGTTGAGAGGAAGGACCCACTGGAGGGGGAAGCAAAAGGAGAGTAACTGCATAAGAGTAACTGATAAGTGAGAACTTCCAGGAGCTGTAAGCAAGTAGGGCTATTCATAGTCAGTAGGTTAAGGCAAGCAGGGCTAGCAAAAAGACAGCAGTAATAAACAGGAGTGAGCTCTGATGAAGTGTCATGTGTTTGACGCTGGGATGTTATTTCACATATAAGTGAAGATGTAAGTTCCAAAAACTTACCACAGACAACACCAGGGAAGCTCTAGGTGAAAGTTATTTAATCCTGAAGTACCACTAAGAGAAAATCAAGTCATCGCTCAGAAGTGGATTCAGGCCTTAGCGGAAGGTGTCTGTGCAGTGAGAGGGACAGACCTAAATCCCCCTTGAGTTCCTGCCTTGGTATATTTGCACCTATAAGTATTTCTTTTAGTCTCCCCAATTTAGTGGCTCATTTAGACCTTGGTCTCTCAGTGCACCGGTTCCTCATGTGCTTAACTCTCTCACAGGTCAGCTTTAGCTGATTGAAATTCAACTTTGATTAACAACATGGGTCTGGCTGGATGTCATGAGTCCCTTGAGTCACAACTGTGGTATTAAATACACAGAAACCTATAGCACGTACCACCCAGACGTGGGGTAGATGGTGCTGCAGGCAGCCTTGGGTTTGTTGCTACTGCAGCAAAAGGTGGGTAAATTCAGGGCAGTATCAAGCCATCTCTGTGGACTGGGGGAGGTCTTCTATGATGGGACTTGGCATGCTGCAGAGACCTTGCTCTGAACTCAGTCCTCACTTGAGAGTGGATGTATGGTTCCTGCCTTAAGGGACATGGAGCCTTTTTTTAAGCAATCCCATGAAAGAACATACATTTGCCATTAAGGCTCAATTGCTTAATTTTGAGATCTGTGGAGCCCCTGGGTACTCAGCATTAGGTCATAAATGTCCAATATCAGGATGCCACAGAGATCAAGATAAAGACATTAAGTGAGTTTCCTGTAGTGGCTGAGATGTGGGTTTCTAAAGCCCAGCAGTGCGTGTCCTTTGGTCTGTGCAGTAGATTTATCCGTGATACTTCAGTGATGAGAAATCCTCGGGGAGAAAGGGAGGACAGCCCCAAATATGAACCTTTTATTTTTTTTTTAGTCTTGCTCGTAGTGTGTCTGGGGCATTTTAATCCATTTTTACATGGTGTTATGTTACAGGGATTGTTTTTAACTACTGTTTGTTGATCATTTTGTATGTACATTATTTGATACACTGGACTAATTTATTACCTAATACGATTTTCAAGCGAAAGTCTTGAAGTAGTCAGTCTCAGAACTATTCACAAAACCATTTCTTAATGATACTATTTTTTTTCTAAATAGTAACACAATTTAACATGAGCTAGACTAATTTTTCTGATATTTTGTTTTTAATTGCTTTTCAGTTGAACTTCTGCAGGGCCAAATTTAAATATGAAACACTTCAGTTATTAACTCGAAGTGATAGTTACAGTGCACTGAGAGGTAGGTAGAGTAGCATTGTCATAATACGCAAGAAGTGTAACCCTGTAGAGTGTGTTGTTTGTGCATAACTGATAAAATAAATCTAAACTTATGGCTTCTTTTACTTTTAGAAGTGGATTTTTTGTTCTTTCCTGAACCTGGGAAGTTTTCAGTAAGAAACAAAGGAGCCCTTCCCTCCTCCCCTTCTCAAAATGAATGCCAAACTGCGCAACTCAGATTGGTCAAATTAATTTTTAAATTAGAATACATACCCATTCAGACTTTAATTTAATTTTACTTCTACTCTGCAAGAAAGAGAGAGTCGGTTACCCTGGTCATTTTGGCTGACATGATTCTTGGCTTTGCTTAAATTATTGATTATAGCAAGGGGAGGGACTTTGCGATGAGAACAGCGCTCGCACTAATAGAAGCCTTTCACTAAATCAATTTCTACCATTGCTGCAATGCACCTTCGGGGAGTTGGAGGTTAGCAGCTTTAAGAAGAATTTTGTCTTCAAAGAGTGGATCTTTGCCATACATTTTTCTAAGCCTTTTCTTTTCGTGTTTATACAAGCAGCTAAGGAGAAAAAAAACCCAACATAAATATATTTCCAGGGGTTGATTTGCAGGGTGAGGGGCTGTTCTGGTCCAAAGTTGAGCTGATTAAATCTTGATGTGATTGATATCCTAAAGGCTTGTGGGCTGAAAGTACTGTTTCAAAAGCTTGTCTCCTGAGCAGAGTCAGTCAGAAAATACATCAATGTCTTGCAAACTGGAATCAATTCAGTAGAGAATGCACTGTATGCACAGGCTGCTGTAATTCCTGTATAGCCATCCCTCTCATTTTTTCCTGCCTTATTAGAAAACGCAGTCATTTATATGGTCAACATGTGGTGTTTCCTCTGGAATAGGGGTGGCTTTTCTTTTCTCCCACCCAAAGCACCATTCCTCGTTAGACTAATTAAGTAAGTGTCTGCTGAAACACGGCAGTGTATTTTCCCATATTTGAATTGGAGATGCCACACAGAAGGAGAATATGAAGTGTTGGGACATGTATATAGCAAACTTAAAGGATGCTCGTAGCAGATCGGTACATGTTGAACTATACGGGAGCACCTGGTAACTGTAAGTAACAGTTTTTTTCTATTTCACTTTTTTTTAAGCTCCAGTTGACAGTGTCAGAGGTCTGGATATTTAATACAATTACTTTATCTGTTAATAAATATTCTGCTCAGTGGAGGATCAGCAGGTACCTGACAGCTTAAGTTGCAGAGTGCACGGTGTGCAGTTAATGCTGTAAAGGTATCTGTCTGAATGAATGCTCATCGTTTCAGTAGTGAGTTGACAAGTGATGTTTGAGACTTTTGATCCGTAGAGCTCAAAGGCTTTTACATAGGTTTAAAATAAACCAGACTTCTAGTTTCTCCTTCAGACGTCACAATCCCTCCCCTGGCATTGCTTTATTTTCCTTGCAGTCAAAGGGAAGAAAAAAGTCTGTCTAAATAATACTGCTCTAAACAAGAGCACTACTCCTAGTCATTCCCTAAAGTTCAAGTTAAAGCAACTTTTGAGATACTGAATGAGGTTTTGGTGGTTAGAAAAGTGAGGTGGTTTATAGCCAGCACTTGCTTGGGATCTGTCAAAGAATGTTGTCTAATATATTGTACAGGTTTGTTTGTTTTGCCAGCCCTAAATCAATCCATTTGGCCAGGTCAGAAAAATGATCTTATATTGGAAAACTGATTCGTGCAAACCCTTTTGTCTTCATGTGTGGAATCATAATTAAATAACATAACTGTATTTGCTCCTTACAAAATGAAACTAATAATAATCAGAAATACTGATCTGATTTGGCTTTTGTAAAATTATTTGAAATTTAGTTCAATTTTTTTTTTCTTTTATAGGCAAGCCAACATCATTTGACACGCTTTTGTAGCAGGCTTTCAAGATAACATTTGGTGTTAAGCTCAAATTACCTTATTTTCTTTCTTGCTTGACTAAACCAGAATAATGAGTCTCCCTTTTTTGCTACTGGAGGCTGTCAACAGATCAACTAAGGAGGAACTTTGTTGTCTCCTGACTGTGTTAATTTCCCGTGGTTAATTGTGCTGAAACATAACCAACATTTTTTTAACAAAGATATCTGAAAATTAGGAAGAAGACATCAGGAAAATAGAGATTGTAGGGCTAAGTTTCCACTGGCATAGAATAGGCAGTTTATTTGATTTTTTCTTTTTTCATACAGGATTTTTTTTTTTACTAAAATGCATGTTGGGCTTTGTAAAACTATATTGCCTATGCATATTCAGGATATGTAGAGGAAATAAGGCACTTAGGCAGCTATTAAAATGAATTTGTGATCACTAAGATCATTTTTCTATATTTCTTTTGATTTCATAGTTGAAATGTCACTTTCATCACTTTCATAAAGTATAGATTCCTGTACTTTAAATATACCAATTGTACTGTGTTATGGGAAGGCCCCTTTCCTAAGGTTATCTAATCCTACAATTACTTCACAGGGAAAATGCAGTTTCTTAAAATAAGCTGCTTTGGGAGTAGGGGGATGTGGAAGTTGCCCCGTTATCTATTCCTCCCGATGGCTTCTGTCCGCATCCGCTTTGGTTTTAGTTTCAAGAAGCTGGTCCAGAAAACAGTGGTCCATGGTCCAGAGTGCTTGGGACTTCTCAGAGGAAACCTGCCTTTTTCAGGAGGGGCCAGGTCTAACTTGAGAGAGATTTGTTAATCTGGGACAAGCTTCAGCTGTCCCATCATAAAGTCAGTAAGTGACTTGGGAAGACTTGTGGTTTTCCAGGACTGATGTAGAGGGAGGGATTTGCTCTTGGGTCTCTCTGAAAGAAGCAGGTAGAGATGCTGTCTATGTGTTTGACCAATGTTTCAGGTTCACTGCTTCTGAATTTTGCTAACATCGGCGTAATAACTATTTGACAGTATTTTTTTAAAAAAAAATCTCACCAGACAACATCTACTGATTTGAAAGTTGTGCTCCCTGCAGACCACACTTGAAATACTCTAACATTACTAATTACCGGTTGCATGTTTTTAACCTTTCTTTTTATGGATTCGGGTATGCAACAGATGCTTTACTGAAGGTGAGGGGAGATACCTGGGGTTTGCAGAGTACATCTCTGAATTTCCTCTGCTAAACCGCCCCTCCTGCAGGCAGGGCCAGTGGACAGACTGGGCACTGGGAGCCCAGTGCCTGGGGCACTGGACAGACTGGCAAAGGAGGGGAGAGAGTTTTCAGATCTTGCTCTTTTATTATTAACACGTGTATTTTACATCCTCTCTTTAATTACACGAGAACGCTTAGAGATATAATGCAACTATAAAGGCTATAGTACTGATGAATAAGTATAAATGCTTCAGTTTACACCAAGAAGCCAATTAAAAATTAAATGAAAACAGAGTTACAAATTTTTCTTGAAACAAATATACCTTGTCCCCAAATGGGAGTCTAAAAAGAATGTGTTTTCAAAACCAAGAATCAATATTAGTCATTGCTTATTTTTGGGGGTTAAGCTTTCATTCTAATTTTGTTTTTTCAGCTTTTTTTTGGGTGGGGAAGACACGGGAAATTCTGTGGGTTGTAGTGAGATTTTGTTGTTGGGTTTTTTTTTTTGTTTGTTTTTAATGGACAAGCTGCAATTTTCTCATTTCAGGAGTTGGGGATTTTAAAAGTACTAGGTATCACAAGACACAACACGACATTTAAAAAAAATTCTGTAAAAATGCAGAAAATAATTGTAAGTTCAGAAGAATAGTATTCTATTTTTCTAGTGTTTTAAAAATAAAATTCTTGAAAGGAATGAGCTTTGCTGCTTGAATTCTGCAGTGATGAGCAAATCTACTGCCTGATTTGGTAACAGGCTAAAGGTCTTTTGGTGGGATGTGCTTTGTTATTTCATGACTTGCTGATGGGTAAGGTTTATTCTATTTATTAGAATAAAAAGAAAATGTTCTTTGTTTTCTCCTCCTGGTAACGTTACTACAAAAGTGTCAGTGTAAAGGCCACTAGATCAGGTTATTTTGACTTAATTATTTTTCTTTTATTTTATTACTTTACAGATGCTATGTCAGGATTATATGTTGTGCTGGCCATAGTCTTTTCTCTGGGCTAGTTGTGTTTTCAGAAGGTAGCAGGATTCACTGAGAATTGGTTATCAGTGCTGAAAGAGTGAATTTCTAACTAGCATCTCGCATCTAGTACATTGTCTCACCTCTTCTGATTTTTTTCTGGAATGCAAGTAACATAAGGGAAGCAAGACTGTAAACATTTACTGACATAAGACTCTTTTGAACTTAAACTACTAAGGCTTTTACATATGACAATTATTAGTGGTGTTAATTACCTCTTAAGAGCAGTGGGCTCTGAAGGATTCACTGGATGAAATATGCTGTTAGTTACTGCTCTTTGTGGTAGTTTTAATATGTTCCCCTTTCCTTATTCGTACACATATTTAAGCCCAATAGATGTATTTGCCTAAAGAAATTTTTATCTATGAGATGGCTATTTACAATTTAGTATAAAGTATTGACCTCTTCCTTTTAGATACATGCTAATATAAAATTGCAGGTGACAAATGTATAAGGATAATAATATTCAGCCCCATAATCTCTGCATTGCAGTTGTTATTGTGTATCCCAGGGTAGAAACTGTGTATCTTTGTACTTATGAGAATAAATTTATTCTTAATTTACCTTTTGGGAATATATATATATATATTTATTTCCCTTAGAGGAAGTTTGGAAATATTGGTTTGAGGGTTCTTATATCAGATGTGGCGTCCTAATCAGACCCAGCGTAATTGTTGTGGTTGTTTTTATCGAAGTATTTAAATAACGTCATTAATGCTGCTATTTCCATTGCAAACTAATGCACTGACTGGAAGCTAAAGCTTGCCTTTACAAGAGTTACAGAGGTTACAGTTCCACTTTGTTCATCACCAGAGAGTACATGAGCTTCTACGAATGGCTGTATCCAGCAGAGCTGAGGCTCCTGTAATTCATCACGGGTCCCCTCTGACAGCGGTCAGTAACAGAAACTTACAGGAGCAATAAAAACAGAAAACAGGGGTAGCATAAAGTGGTCCTCCCCCTGTTACATCTTTTTCATCTCCAGCTATTGGTGGGTTTAGGGCTTTCCGATATAGTGTGTCATTTGTGTTATCTTCTTTAATTGCTTTTCTGACATGAATTTATTTAATCATTTTTGGTCTCATTTGTATTTCTGGCATCCACAACATCCTGTGACCATGAGCTCCGTAATTTAATTAAATGTTGTATGAAAAAGTACTTCCCTTTGTTATATAATTGCTCTCCAGTAATTTCATTAGGTGCCCATTGCTTTTCTGTTACAGGAAGCAGTAAATAACAGTGAACGATCATTTCCTTTCCATCCTTGCCTTCTTCCCACCATTCATGATTTTACAGATTTCTGTGACATCCATACTTCCCTCCTCCCTGTCATTCCTTTTCCAAACTCAAGAGTCCTACAAGACTCAGTGTCTCTGCAGAAGCAGTTTCATCTGTCCTCCTGTCTTTTCTAGTTCTGCTCCATCACTTTATAGTAGGGCATGTGGAAGCACATGCACTAACCCTGTGATAGTTCAACTCTCCATTAAAACTGTAGGCAGAAGGATTTTTGTCTTGATATTAGTTCCCAACATAAAATTTTTTCAAATGCCAATGGGTAGCATTCTGCTATTCTCAAGTAATTCAGTGACCTTGATCTTTCCAGCGTGCCAGAAGGTAATTAATTACCTGCCATTGTATGTGAGCATTTTATTTTATGAGCAAACCAGAAAAGTAACAGTAAAGGAGCTCTAAGAAATTAAGAAAAACCCAGGACGTGGACATCTGTGTGGTCAAGAAACCAAAAAGCAAATGCTGTGCATTAGAAATCCAGCTCTTGAAATTACATGTGTCCTCATCCTGTAGGACCTATTTGCAGTCTTTTGGTTTCCCACAGTAGCAAAGGTAGTAAATAGAAATCCAGAAAGTGACATCTCCTTGTGCTTTGTAACAGTGGTTTTCCTGCTTCCCAAGACTACCTGCAGCCCTCTGGCATGTCCACAGATTGTAACGTTTCACCAAAGATGAGATAGTGTTTTCAGCTGGGGGAAGGACCATCCTGTTGCTTGAGCATCTCTTGTTTAACTGTTGGGGACAGCTTGTGGTGACAGATAGCAGTGTCTTTTCCATAGTGCTAATAGAACTCGATGACTTGTGGTCCATCATATACTGGACATCTTTTGTGTATTGTTTTTACTGTGCTTTGACAGGTTTGCGTTCTTACCAAGCCAGGTGTTTGTTTTGAGAGGGAGACTCTAGCTCTGGTTTCACAATAGAAGAAGATTTTGAAGTTGTCATATTCTGGGATTATGCAGCTTTAAGGAGTGTTTGTCCTCAAGTTTTTGAAGTGAGTATCTATTTTGATAATATACTTTGAATCAAAGGCAGTGCTAGTTACAAGTGAAATTCTGTTGCAATTCTGCAAATTTGTAAAAATAATCCTTCTCTTTTTCTCTCTCAAATGCTTGTCTGGTATAGGACTCCAGCTGTTGTGTGTTAGCTTTGTTTCTGGCTACTGTTTGCTAAGTTAGACTTGCCAGGATGGTTATTTTGGGGGATTTTTTAATTCTTGTTGGTGGTTATGTCAGAGGTACCATTTCTATCTCTTTAAGCATCCCTAACTGAATCTAGATTCAGAAATCTATATAAATCTATTTCTGCAAAAAATAAATACAAAATTTTAGTGCTAGAATGCCATGAAGTAGATACGAGAATGAAAGCATCTGTTTAGCACTAGAAATATAATTCTTTTCAAAGACAATTAACATCTCTGAGTTTGCTTAATACCAAAAGGTATCTGGACAGTATGAATCAAGATTTAATAGAAAATTTATGGCCATGTAGCAATGTGAAATACTTAAACTTATGGGCTCCGAGAGCCCCCGTGTGCTCTCAGTGTGCCCCCCTCTCCCACAGGGGGTGAAATCCCACCAGCTCCCCTGACGCTTGCATCTGCTGTCAGATGCAAGATGTTCATAAAGCCTTCCCAGTGTAGATGCCATACGTTGGGTTCCGTGTATGGCCATAGGCATTGTGCAGAAGACTTGGTTCAACTGAAGCAAGATCACTTCTGAAAAGTTTAAAGTTGGGTTTGTGGGGTTTTTTTTGTTTTAATAAAAAAAAAGTCTCAAAGCTTGAAGGCTGGGGAGTGGAGCTGAGTTCACATCTCTCAACGCCTCAGCACAGCCTTGAGCTGCTTGATGAGCTTCTCCCTTAATGCCCTTCTTTGCAGGCAAATTGTAGGCCCTGAGGGCCAATGCGTTGCTTCCTTTCCTCGTGCAATAATTCAGGCTTATGTGCCTTTAATGGTAAAAGAGAGGATTTTCACCATAATAACTTCTTCTCTCTTCCTTTCAGTGCTCTAGCAACGTGGAACGAATTTGGAGGTGGGGAAACATTAGGTGTTTGGCTTCTGTGTGGGGAGAAAAAAAGGGGCGTTCAGTTTGTTCAGTAAACATGTTTGAGTACAGCTTTAAAGAGACAAACTACTCTGTTATATAGATCATTAAAAGTAACATGGCTTTACTGATAGTACTTACCTGACTAAATTGGGTAGGATGGGGTAGGAATTACCTTTTTGCCACATCAGGAGGAGCAACCCTTCATGTGGGACTCTGGCAGATGGACACACCAGGGATGGTGGTTGGTCTCTGTCTGTGCACCTTGTGGCTGGTGTTTGGGGGTGCAGGGAGCCTGCATAGATCCCAGGGAGCACCCGGAGTCCGGGCATGACTCCCAGCAAGTTATTTAATGCCTCTCCTACTTCTGCCAGGCTTTGTTTGAAACTTGGGCTTGGGTTCCGAGTGGAGCCACGGGAACTGAGGGATGCACGCTGCTTGCATCTGAGATGGAAAATAGCTGTTCTTGCAGGTTTTGCTTTTTCTTGCAGCACAACATTTAATTTCAGAGGGTAACTCTGTTGTAATTTTATTTTATGCCCTGTTTTCACTGAATCATTAAATTCAGAAAAAGCTTTTTCTAATGCGTTTGCACAGTGCTGTAAATGAAACTGTGAAAGAAAAGCTGCTTTAGTCAAGCCATGATTTGAATTGTATGTCTGTGCCAGTGGCCAACTTTACTGACTTTTAATCAGCCAATCATGTGCACAAAAATCCACTAATGAGCATTTCTATAAAATTTCAGACTATATCAATGTATTTACGTGGTCTGTTCTCCAGAGAAATACAGTCCTTCCTTTCTCTACATTGTTCTCTCCGGAGGTCAGTAGACTTCATCATAGTTTAGAAAAAATATAATTTCATTATAACTTAGAAAATTATCATTTGCCTAATAGCTAACTTTTAATGGAGATTTCTTTTTTTCTGCATTTTGAGGCTGTTGAGGTGACTGTACTGCTGTGTGACATATGGCGGTGCAGGGTCTCCTCCTCCTCTGCAGGCATCTTGCTTCTTGAAAGTCAGGTCATCTGCTTTTTGTGTCCGTCTTTATAGACTGGATATTCCTGGTTTGTGTGGTTATTCCAGATTATATTTGTTCATTGCCCAAAATGAAATCGTTCGTGGTCTTTCCTGTAGATGGCTTGACGCTAAGATAACAGTTAGCTTTGAGGAGACAGGAGGATCAGGCTCTTTATTATAGTAGAGAAATACATAAATTCAGAGCTGCCCCCAAAGTGATTTTTTCCCTATTTTTGCTGCTCGGAGGTTGGCTGCTGTTGCTGAGACAGATAAATTTTGTGGGGGTAAGGAAGGCTGGACTCCACGTGTACCAAAGGCTTTTGCTGGGCATGCTGGGTGACAATGCCTGTGCTGGCTTTGCTGTGAGTCCAGCAGCCCCTTGGCTGAGATGGTCTTCTAATTTTCTTCGTTAGACCAAGCAAACCTCCCTTCTAAATCAATACAATGTAGTTAAATAGGGTATGAACCCAGAACATAAGATCATACGTTGCCATCCTGTTCTCTGTGGGGAGTGGTGGGGGAAAAAGAGATAATACGCCTCCCCCCCAAAAAAATCAAAAAAGCAGATGCAGATTGAGATTGCTGCTGGACTGGTTTAACCCTGAAAGGTAACTCACAAGACCGTTTTTAGTGATTTGCTAAGGAAGAAGGTACTGCTGTGGATGAATTATTTGTTGCTTAGAGTCCTCTGTGGTGAGGAGGTCCCTTGGGGCTCAATCCCACCGGTGGTGCACAATCACAGTGGGTTTAGATGGAGTTAGAGGTGCACTCTGCTGTGTGTTGGACTAACATTTTTAAGTAAAAGGTTTTGCCATCTAGTGGAAAAAATAGAGAACTAGCTTTTCAAATAAGCAAGAAACCCACTAATGAGGATAATATACAAAGTGTGGTTATAGGCAGGAATAACTCACTTGCTAGAATAGTATCAGATTCTTCTGACTTTTGTGGAAATTTAGTAGAAATTTCCTAAGGTAATGGTGAATTTTGTTCACATAGCATCTGGGACTATCTCTCATTTAAAGTTGGTGAACCAGAGCTGCTCTTGCTCATTTGGGACTCCTTTTTGTTACACCCTGGAGGGTACCTGCCTGTTCCTCCCTGGATCCTGGGCTTGGCGAGCATGTTTTGAATGCCTCTGGTGGCTCACTCCCCCCCACTGGTGGGACAGGGAAGAGAATTGAAGGGTAAAAGTGAGAAAAATTCATCAGTCAAGATACAGATAGCTTAATAAGTGAAGGAAAAAAATTACAATAATGAAGAAGTGATGCAAACGCAATCACTGACTGCCTCCCACCACCATGCTGATGCTCAGCCAGTCTCTGGCTGGGGGCATAGTGACTAATAGAGAAGGTCCTGGCGCTGTACAAGCACTGCTCAGCAATAGCTAAACCACTGGTGTGTTTCCAAAAGTTGTTTTGGTCACAAATGCAAAACACAGCACTTTATGGACCACCTTCCTCCATGTCCATCATTTCATATTGCTACCACTGCTCCACCCGGCTCAGCAGCCACCCCCCTCCAGGTAGGACGGGTCTTCCCAGAGCCTGGCTTTTGCCTGGTCCACTGCTTCTGCCATGACAGCCCCCTTGAGCCAGCAGTTCAGGTCACCTCCAAGTCTTCCTTCCTTTGCTGGTCTCTGCTTCTTTCATGGTTGGATGTTTTTGATTGGTGAACTGGATAATCCTCTTTTTCTTACTTATTTTTGGCCCATTTTCCAGGAAGCAACACACGGACCTTTCCTCGTGGTCTTCCTGTGGTACTTTTCTCCCCTGCTGCAATTATTAGCATCAACTCCAGTAACTGCAAACGGCAATGCTGGTGTCTCACAGCTTCACCTCTGGACCTCAGGCTACATTGCCCCTGAGCAGGCTACATTGCCCTCTCTTGGAGCTGCCCAAAATTCTCTCACTTAAGCAGTAAGGTAGTACCATCCCAATGCTGTCATCCACAGTTCTTCTCCTGAAGAATTATCTCATGAAGCCACTTCCCTTTGGTTTTTGTACTAGTTCTCTGGTCCTTATGTCAACAGCCTTCAAAACAAGTGGGTTTAATAGTGTGGTTTTTTTTCCCTGAGCGTTGATAAATCTGCTTTCTTCTCTTTTCCTTAAGATTAGTTGTCTCTGCTTGAACACCTTGCGTGTCTGTAGTAACTCATGATTTATACAGCAGGATGAAGATCACATCACATGAAAAAAAAAAAAATAGCACAGGCGATTCATCCCGAGCTTCCTTAGGATTTTTAAGAAGTCAATCTTTCCTGATTATGGTTTATGTTACAGTTGATCAAAACAGCTGTTCATTTTTGGCATAGATTGTGTCTGGTTTTATGTATGACTGTAAATCTCACATTTCAGCATTTTTTCCAGGAACCTGTTTGAGAATTTTCCTCTCCCTGAGAGCATGTGGCTGGTTCAGCGATTCGGCAAGGAGGATGACAGGGTTGTCATGACAACCAGTTGCATGCTGTGAGAAAAGATGATGCCAAATGACCGGCTTCTGGCTGTTTATCACTCCTCGTTGAGTAATGTTCCCCAAATTAGACAGGCTTGTCTGATTTATAATTACTTGTCCTAGTGGCTTGCATTTTTGCTGCATTTGTTTCTGAGATAGGATTCATGTTTCCTGCAATGATGCTGAGGGGAGGCTACCTGCTGACCACCATTGTTGTGAATGATGAGAGTAGGTGTTGCTGTCTGTTATGCTGTAGTGGGGGCAAAGAGAGGAGAAAATTTGTCTTTGGGGTCTTTTTTTTTTTTGTTAAACCAGAAGCACTTAAACTTGCATATTGAGCCCACTACAGGAAAGAAACTGGATAAAAACATTCAGGGCCTGTGTTCCTTCTATCGTGCTGCTTAATGGAGAGTGCTCCTTTAGGGATTTTTTTTGCCTTCATCATTAAGACACAACATTTCTTCCCCTCCCAGTGTCTGTGTGCATATGGGGTGGGGGAGGAACATTCTCTCTTTAGAATCAAATCCTGGATCTGCTGAAGTCATTGGCATCTTCTCAAGAAGACTAAGTTTCTGTGACTTTCTTGTCCTTTGTTTTTGCTTTTATTTAGTCCTAGAAGGGAAACATTTTTATTTTGAGATTTTGGAAGTTCAGAAGAGGAAGAAAACCCTTTCCTCTATCCTTTTATTTTTTAATAAAAGCTTTTTATCCTCCTGTTTTCCCAGCTCCATTCTTGTTCTTCCCCTTGTGTGCCCAGAAGGAAGGCACCTGTAATACACACTCGCCATTGTGGGCAATGAAGAAAGCCATCAGATATGAACCGAGTGGCTTCCCGTTGCTGCCTGAACATTAGGACAACGTACTGTTGGATCCTGTCGCCATCTCATTCTTGGCAATTTTTGACATTGAAATCTTTGCTGCAGATCCCTTGTTTACAAACAAGGTGCTTTGCCATTTGAAATACTACATTTATATTGTGCAGCCACTGCTGGAATGTGAGCGATGGAAGAGACAGAGACTGACAAGTGGATTTACAGTTTTGTTATTAGCCAGATTACTTTTCTAGATTTGGAAGACTCTGAAGATGTCTGTTTGGACCATCATGCTTCCAAACTGGACACTAAATGCTCCTTTTCAGTTAGCTTTTCACAGTGGAAATACTCTTTTGAGAGGGTAGTAGACAATCAAAGACTAGATCAAATCCTGTGTTTGGATGGTATCCCTTTTATTCAGAGGACCTTTACAGGAGAAAAGTTGCTACAGAACAGTCCTAAGAATTGGGACAAGTAAGTTACAAGATTGAAGTAAAAAAAAGTGACTTCTCTCATCTTTGTCCCTGTGGAGTATGGGTATTTTATTTCCTAACCTGCAATTCCTCTTATTCAGGAGTATTCTTCTTAGCCATAATTGGATGTGTGAGCTGTACTGGTTGGTAGGATTTGGTTTTTACCTAAGAGCTGTGCATCCAAAATAATTCCCCTGCATCCCCATCCCCACCAATTCCACTCCAGGTTCAATGGAAAATTTATTGCATTAGACCTGTTGCCTTGCTTAAAAGTATTTTGTTCAGGAAGTAGGTCTGCTTAGCCTTTAGTGAGCTAGGTTTGAGGCTTTAGGTTCTTAAACAGAGAGGCCCTGACAGTTCAGTCTCTACTCCCAGCACCT
Source organism: Scolopax mira (assembly GCA_004320125.1). Classification (NCBI taxonomy): domain Eukaryota; kingdom Metazoa; phylum Chordata; class Aves; order Charadriiformes; family Scolopacidae; genus Scolopax; species Scolopax mira. The sequence continues at coordinate 446,521 of BJBW01001823.1, read as the reverse complement.
TGTTTATTATCACCACCAAGTTCTCTTTGAAGTGCAGATAACACCTAGTTGCCATTTTGGTTAGTTTATCTCAAGGAAAGCAGAAAGTTTCTTTATTAACAGTCTATTTGCAATTATATTTCATGTTCCCATACCATTTCCTAGATGGTGTGTTTTTCCTTGAGATGTCTATTCCTGAGGTGTATCCAGCATGTCTTTATATCACATAAGGTGATCTTTCTCTTCCAGTCCTCAGTAAGCTGTAAATATGCCAGTCATCTTCCAGTCTTTCTCCTAGACGGAGTGTTGAGATTTGTTGTTGTTGAAATGATATGGCATATTTCTAGTCTTTATCAAGAAAAGATCCTGTTTAATTTACCACAAGCACAACATCATACTGCCAGATTTTTGTGCCGATAAATCAAGTTATGACAATGATGAGTGGAGTATTTGGTTGGTTTTACAGGAAATCATGCATCTTGCCAGTAGTCTTCCATTCTGCCTTTGTTATAGCACCAAATCTTCCCTGATTGAACATGTTACTGCAGGGTAGTTCTTTCTACAAAAAAAAAAAAAAAAAAAGAGTAATTATTGTCTCAAAGCTTTAACACAACTTGTTGTTAAATTGAAGTATATTGTGCTGTACTTGTGCATTCCTGCTCTTCCCAAAAGTGCTTCCAGAGCTCCTGCCATTCTCCTTCTATCTGTATTTATTTCAAAATGACTACCTTTGGTCTACAGTGAAAGGGATTTATAGCTGCACCTGCAGAAGAAACCCTGAGTTAGTTAAAAGCTACTTCAGTTTCCTGGCATTTAGTCTCTGTAGTTATGAAATACCCACAAATGGTGCCGACACAGTCAGAACAGCAGCTGGAAAGCTGCACTGCATTGGGATGCAGAGCGTTCTGTTTGCATCTGCTGGGATGCCACCGCTGTGACCTTGCGTTAGATGGGATGCCTCTTACGAGGGAACGCTTTGTGGCACTGCAGAGTGATGGAAAAATAAACGGTCTCCATTTTATTGCACAAGTTTGTCTTCTCTGAAAGATCCTGCTGAATGCCATAGTTTTAATTTCTGTTTAATTAAACAAGGGCTAAAGAGTGATTCATTATGGCGGGATAGTTTGATTACTATCCTTTCCCCTGAAACAGCAATGAAGTAAGTGGTACAAATACAAGTTTTGCTGAAGAGCTTGGTCACCAATTACACAATTACACGTGCTGTTCAGTGAATTATTTGTATTATTTATTACCATCCCTTCAGTATCGTAACACTGTTTTTGTAGATCAGCCTCAGATAGTAAAATAATTTAAACTTTAAATAAAAATGAATTACTAAAATTTCAAATTATTGCACCAAACCAAACTATAGCATGGCATTTATTGCTGCTCTATATCAGGTAATTGGCAGAGGCTGACATTTGGAGAAGGCAGTTACAAGCAGCATTACATTACGTTATATGGGCTGTATCCTATCTTCTTTAGAATACAAAATGTGTTCACAAACCTCTCCTAGCCAGAATTACCAGTTAGATACGGCTGTGTTTATGATTTTGTGGAGGTACATCTCTCTCGCTAGTTGTTTCAAAAGAATGAATTAATACTTTCGTTTTGTGTAGCAGACTTCATTTTTCCAGTATTTGTTTAAGTTTTAACCGCTCTCCTCTCTTACTGTGATACCAGGATGAAGGCTGTATTCATTTTTTTCTATTATAGCCTCCATGTTTCAGCCATTCAGACAAAAATTCAAACACAAGCATTTATTTCTAAGTGAAACTTGACAATTTAAGCAAGTGGGAATCTCTTCAGGCTGTTTTACTCCTTAGTACATTTATTAAAAATGGAGACAACTATTTATTCCTTTTTTCTAAAAAAAAAATTAAAAAGTAAACATGTCTTTGGTATTTTCTTGTCTCACTGGCTTTTTGTTAGTTCTTTTAATTTTTAAAGAGAAATGACTGACATAAATTCCCATTTCTTTTTTAAAGGGAATGGTAAGGCATTGCAGGCACTGCCCTCCCCTTGGGCTCTCACTTCTGATTATTTTCTCTTTTTCTCATTCTTTTAAAAACATTCCCATTGTCGCTGAGTCTGAAGAGATGGAGACTGTACATGGAGAGATGTGGGGTGCAGCAAGCTCAACTCTGAGTTCTGCAGAGACCAGGCTCAGAGGTTTTTGGGGAGCAGCCCTGTTCTTCATCATCTTGGACCCCATAAGATAGTACTGTGGTGCCAATTCCAAGCAAGCTTTATGTAGAGGGGGAAGATCTGGTTTCCTGAGGGACCTGCCATGTCCTGGTGCAGGAGGCAGGAAAGCCCAGTGAAGTCCCCTACGTGTGTATCAGTTTTCCTTAGATGAAGTTATCTTCTTGTTTTAAATCACATCTGCTTTTTTTTTTCCTAATCTTCTATTTTAGTGCTTAAAATCCTCTCCCATGTCTCTCTTGCTGTCGTGTTTTTTCACCAGAATTGACACATGCTTCTTCCATAATAACATCCTCATGAACATCCAGGTTGTAGATCTTCCCCTGAATGGACAAGGCTTTAATTATGTGTCTTCAATGAGACAAAACTCCAACTGAAAAAACATCAGTCCCCTCTTTGTGACCTGTGCTTTCAAGTGACTCTGTCTGCAGAAGACCAGCTGTGAACTTCTGATGGTGTTGACCTTTAAGCTGGCAGCTCTGCATTTTGGGAGCCGGGTGGTGACAGCTCACACTTATCTTAGGCACATTTCCAGGTAGCAGCTCACCCGTGAGGACTCACCAGCATGTCCATGCTCGACATGCTTTGAAAGGCCCAGTATGAAAGCTTTATGAACACTGATATTTTGGAGTTTAAATTTAATCTTGCAGACGTTGCCGTGCATATTCAGTGTGATGTTCAGATATTTGATCTTTGCACCTTACTTTTTGCATGATGTGGTCAAATTATTAGAAGTGTTCTATTTTTCTTTGACATGGCTGAGAGGAGTGCACTGAGTTGTACAGCTGGAAAAATAAAAGGGGCAAGGTTGAAGAGGAATGGGCTTTAAAACATTGGACCTTGGAGTCAGGAACTACATATGCTTGAATGCAGCAGAGGCTGCGTTTAGGGGGATGTTTAGAGGCGGGTGTTTAGCGTACTTGGGAATTTCTGGAACTAATTATATGAATGTTGCTCATTTCAAATATTGGGCCGTGGCTGAGACTCATTATTGAATTTAAGTGTAATGATATTGTCTGGTTTTACTTCTGCAGAATTTGCTGAGATTAGTCCTCAAGTGGTAAATCCGTAATTTAGGAACTCTAAGTGGCTCCAGGGAAGCATTAGGCTGGTTTGTGCCATGAAGTGTAAGAGCTATTTCAAGTTATTATGCCACTTGTGTGTCTGTGCATAAGTGTGGGTAGCAGAAATGAGAGAGGTTCAGAAATAACCCTGATAAAACACCTACCAAGAGGCTTTGAGGATAGACTAACAAGAAACTTTCAATTCAAAGTAGAGGTTAAGAAGAGCAATATAACAACAGATTATTCATCTGTCGTGCACTGAAGGTGTTTTGAGGACTGTCTTTGAAGGTTGGAAAGAAGTTGCCAGAGTAGCTGAGCTGCAGCTGATTGGTAGGGTGCTTCCTTTAGTCTTGGGGTTTTTTCTCACTAGCTCAGATATCTCCTATATGCATCTATGATCCTAGGTAAATCTGGAAATGTCTATAGTTACAATATGAACCCTTAGCACATTCTTAAGTTAGTAGGTTTGTCAGTACAGCCAGTTTTGATTTCCGTGTTGGCAATGTGGATGAGTTTTTGATTTTTTTTTTCCCTACCCCATTATAAAACCAATTGAAAACAGTATGTTTGTTTGTGTCAATCAGGGTGTGTGTAACATGATCGCTCGGTTCTTTTGTCCACATCATATTAAACAAGCAATCTCTTAGATGTTGTAACTAAAACTCAATGTGGGTTGTTTGACTGGGGGGAAAGGGGGACTGTTTTGAAGAGCTGACTTTGATCAGCAGAAATACATGCTCTGCTGCCATGCCTTGAGAAGGGAAGGTGCCGTGAGGAAGGGGCCAGAGTACACCACAACTCCAAGTATTTCTTGATGTACTGTGATTTAGGGTACTTGAGGCGAAACCTTATTAGAAGAGCTAGTGTATCTGATGGCATTATATAGCTGCCATATTAGAACAGGGCTTGGGTAAGTAGTATTTTTTTTTCTTCTCTTTATAAGCCAAGTCAAACCAGACTTTGTCACCTTACTGTGAGCCTTAATAATTCAGTATGATTTTCTGGTGTTCCTTTATGCAGGAACTGTACAACAGCAGAACCAGCTGTGCATCACTCGCAGACCCATGGAAGAACTGTTCATGTCTTAGGAACATTGATTCATTTTCTTTATTTTTTTTTTCTCTTTCCTGTTCCCAGCAGATATATGGAGCGATCATTCATTTCAGACAGACCCAGACTTACCCCCTGGCTGGAAGAAAATCAATGACATTGCTGGGATCTACTACTGGCACATACCAACAGGAACAACTCAATGGCAACGTCCCGAGTCCATCCCAACCGATCTCCAGGGCTCACGAGAAGGATCGCTTGGTTCCATTACTCCGTCTCCTACTCCAGAGACTGAGGTAACATACTGTGTTTTCTTGTGTGCTGCATACTGGAAACAAAATGGAAATAACTTTTTGAACTTGCAGGTTTAACCGTTAGCTAAACTTTAGAATATGGGGCCTGATAATACCCCAAAGTGTAGCTATATGTTGGTAATATATCGTAAGTATCTATTTTCTATGTGCGTTTTCTGATGGCTGTGCAGTATGTGGATGTGTAGGATGAAATCAGACACACCTCAGATAAATTAGACACCCAGTGCCTGATGAATATGAAACTGCTGCAGTCCCATAGCACGTGCTGAGGAGTTGCTGCATTATATGGATACAGAATATATAAAAATTTTGCATATTATAGCAGTCTTTTGGCTGGACTCTGCATCTTCTTTCTTTTTGGTTCACTTGGTAGGACTATCACACAAAGACATAGGAGTCTTCATTTGAGCCATTAGTTCTTTTATAGAGTCGTATCTAGTGAATAAACATCCAAGTATTCTCAAATGTAAGTCTCTTAACATCCTGCCAGTACAAAATACCTGCACGAGTGGATCACTGTGGTGCAGTTTAACTAGAAACAGAAAGAAACGCACTCTCTCTTCCACATGTGCTGAAAGAGCAATATGTGATACCAATCTCGGGGTGGGGGGATTGATGTTCATATAAGTAGAAAAATATCATAAATTATCCCAGAGTACACTTCAAAAAATGTGATCATCTTGTTTTGGTATGCTGGGATGACTTCTATGGAATGAAACACTGACATAGAATCAAATTGTTTTGAAATAAATTCTTTTTCATACTGACTTTTCAGAAGAAGGTCCACAGTTTTATGAAATCCAGGAAAATCTTTCTAGTAGCTTTGAGTTTTGGGTCAGGCTGTCCTTAGGTTTTGGTGGGATTTTTAAATGTATTTAGATGATACTTCTCTTTTTGAGTTTTGTTGATATATGCACCAAAATAACTTAAATGAAAATTATGAGCTAAGGACATTTGAATATATATTACAAATATGTATCACCATCTTGACCCTGAAACCCTGAAACTTTTATCCTGTATGGGCTTAAACGTGTACATTCCTGTTGTTATTTTAGAAAGATTGCTCCCGCTTGTTCAAAAATACTTCTCATAAGATTTACAAACTTGACCATAACATTTCAGTTATGATTTACATCGGTCAAGCTCCCATAGAATGTGCTGTGCACCAAGAACATGGGAAATTGTTTCTGAGAGGGTTCATGGAGAATGAACAGCAAATCTTATCATTCAGATAGAAAACAAGAGAAAAAATTTCAGAAATGTGAAATGTAAAGTGCTGCCCTTGCTTCCAGTATAAACTCCTGTAATGACGTGAGTGATATAACTTCACCATTAAATATTTTTTGTACTCTGAGATATGGAGAACAAGGCTTTAATTATTAAGTTATAGATACCTTTCACAACCCCCCAGAAATCAGTATGGTTGGTTAATTGCAAAGAGAAAATGCATATATTCATTTCAAATATTTTTATACCTTTAAAATGCCTTTACAATGAAAATTTCAGACCTGCTGGTAATGTGGCAGATGTATCTTTAACTTTTCACAATTTTTTTCTTTAAATGAAGAATAGTTTGCAATTATAAAGAATGATCATTAATTCTTAGCAGCATCAGGGAGAATGTGAAATGTATGAATTATAACAGCATAGATTTTAATATAGCGTAGATGTATTAAATAAGGCATTTGAGGAGTCATTCTAAAATGCCATTTATTTGAGAATGGAATAGGCTCATCTAGTGTTTGATATGGCAGTTGTAATTCAGCAAGGAATTTGATCCAGCAAAGATTTATGCATATACATTTCTGTGGCAGCATCCAGGCTATATATTGCAGTATAAAAGATGATACAGAAAATAAGCAAATTTCCAAAATTTGTATTAGTATGATATTATATGGTTATTTTAATTGTAGGTATAGACAAAGGCATTTGTCTTTTGAAGGTTTGTGCATTCATTGATGGGCATCTTACCTACCGTTATTTAAACAACACTGATTTTTTGACTCAATTGTCATTAAGATAGCATGGCAATACAATAGCAGCAGAGTTACAGTAACAGAGCTCAAAATGAGAGTCTGAATTGGGCTTGGGACTTTTGTGCACTGTCAGATTCTGAAACTGCTACAAAGAAGACAATAGCTGGAGTTAGGATGAGAACTGTTAGGAAAAGTCTTGCATTTCTTGAAACTGTAGATGTTGAGCTTTATTAAGAGGGAACTGGAAAAGGAATCCTTTGGGATTCAGTTGGTTCTGAGCAGTAAGAAGGAAATAAGTCATGGTGTGGGGTTATGAGATAGGGGTAGGGAATGAAATAATTTTTAATCTAGATTTAACAGCGTCAGCTCTCATGAAGCTTTGGTTTTTTCATCTGCCCACAATCTATACATGCCAGCACCTAATCATTTCCAGGTCACTTGCAGGTGATTCTGGTTTCTGTCCCCATTCACTGCACTGCAGCCGACCCCAAGTGCTCCCCCTCTCCCTCCCTGTGAAGGATTAACCTGGATGTCTGTGATATGGTCAATCACTTCACAAAAGATGTGGAACTTGATCTAGAACAGGGGCTCCCAAAGGCCTTTATCCCAGAGCTACCCTTGGCAGCAGCAGTTGTGGTGGCCAGCTTCCAGCTCCACGTTGGACCACATGTGAGCTGTGTACTCCTAGTTCCTGCAGTGCTCTTTGGAAGCCTGTGCTCTGAGATAATCTGGTTTGGGAGGGCTGGTTTACTCATCCCCACTTGCTGGAAATCTGTATTGCTTGCTTCTGAAAAGCTTAGGGGGGATATAGAGGTTTCAGGCAGATGAAAGAGTATAATCTAGGACTGCAGAGTAGCAGGGGTAGCAATTCGTATCTGTCCCAATAGGCTTCTGAGAGTCCATAAAAAAATACTTTTACCGTTATCACATTTGTCTGTGAAGCATCATGTGCTAATCTTGAGATGAGTTTATTTGGGCTCTTTCAGCTTTTGAGTTTGTCAAATAAACATTTAGAAACATCTCTTTTTTTTTTTTTTTCCCCAGAGTAATGCCTTTTCCCTTTGTCTTGTTTCCTCCTCTCTTTTTATTTTTTTTTCTTTTGTATTAATTATTTTGTGTCCCTGTCTCTTAAATGATGTGACATAGAAGCTTTGCTTCATTTGGTAGAATGTGGCTCACAGCTGAGGGCAGTAAACAAAGAACAGATCAAGTCAGCCATTTTCATGCGAAGCTTGCTCTGGATATCTAGCATAAATAAAAGCAGTTACTATTGTTGAACAGAGAATCTGAAAAAAAAATGGGAGAAAGGATGCTGTAATGCATACAAATGGCATAACGAGTTTTAAAAATGTGAAAATGTCTTACTTTGCACAGGCTGTAAGGCAATTTGTCTTAAGATAATAAGTAAATTTCAATCCAAAGTAATTATGAGTTAAACCTGGTGTTAAATTCCTGCAGATTTTAAAAAAGATGTTAATAATGCTAAATAGGAATAAACTGGAACATTCCTTCCCTTTCTTCCCCTCGAAAGCATGAAATGTATTTTGGTTTTGCACAGCTGATTAAATTTGACTTTTCTCCTGTGTGTTGCCAAATCACTTCCTTTGAATCCTCATCTTTTGCAACGTTCTGTTCCAAATTCTAGAGATTTTTCTACCTATTTCCTGTGCAGAGGAAAAGCTGTCGGGTTTAATTTTCAATAGGAGTTTCTTTGAGACCATGGCAGAAATTGGTGATGGTAGTTGTGTCTTCTTATAGCCTGACTCATCCCAGTCCTGGATCGCCTCTAGAAGTTCTTCTGTTGGTCACATAACCAGTACCAGCTAATAATTAAAGAGGAGGAGCTTGGCAGGAAAAGTTAACAACTCAATTAATTCAAAGGGAAGACTTAATGCTTGAAGTTGCTTCTTACAAATAATTCTCTAGTGGGAATGTACTGAGAACACTTCTGAGGTGGGATGTCCACCCTGCAAATTCATGCATTGGCCTGTATTAATAGGCACCATTTCACTTGGTACTGAGCTGGACAACCTGGGAGAGTTCATCCTAAAGGGGGTTGCTAATTACAGGAACACTTGGTTTGGTGAAGCTATAAGGAGGTAGCTCTGGATCTCTCAGCAACCAAATATCATGTCCCACCTGGCTCTTGCACAGGACTGTGGGGTTTCTGTCCTCATGGGGAAGAGGAGAGGGGTAACTTCAACACCAGCTGCTCCTCCCAGGCTTTACAGAGAAGAGCTGCTGCAGTGCTAAATGCACTGCTGCTCACTTGATTGTACCAGTGAACGCCTCTGACAATTTTAAGAAACTTGAATGGAATATGAGAGGGTGGGTGGTTTTTTTCTGCTTTTGTTCTGTTTTTTAAAAGAGCTGCTAGACTTCACAAAACTACTTTTTCAGCAAGAAATCTCTCAGTACTCCTTATTCCTTCCCTTCGGTGCCCTTTTCTTATGCTTTCTCTCTAGAAATATTTAATTTTTACTGTGTATGTATCTGATCCTTGTATATATCATTGTGTTTCAGCATTTCTAGCTCCAGTAGTGTTAGGGTCTGAACAAAAATGTCAATCAAATGGAAATCTTAATGTTTCCACTTAATTGCTGTTTGTCAAAGGCTGTAGCAGCTGTGGCCAACATTCATATTCAGATTCATTTTGCTTGCTTTTAAGACCATAGTTAAAGAGTAATTTCATTGTCTGTTCCTGATTTATATTAACTTTCCTTGTTTCAATCATTTGTTTTGGTAAGTAACTGTTAGAGGCATGTCTTTTCTCCCCTTTCTTCCAAATGCCATGGTATAGTGGAGTAATTACTTAAGTTTGAGGTGATCTGTTCCCTAACCCATCCTGTAAATATCAATGCTAACAACAGTGTCTTGTGTTTTTTTTCTTTTTCTTTTTCTTTTTCTTTTTCTTTTTTTTTTATCAATGTGCTTCTTCCTGTGTGAATAATTATGTGTCTAGAAACAGCCATGGAGTGATTTTGCTGTACTGAATGGGGGAAAGATTAATAGTGACATTTGGAAGGCAAGTATATTGTCAGATTTTAGAACCTTTAATACTCTTACCCTTGTTTTTTTGCATGGCAGTGGCTGTGTTTTTTTTCCCTTTTTATTTTTCCATGAATGTCATTCATAACCTAGGCCAAAGTGAATGGGGGTACTGCTAGGGATGTCTAGCTCACAAACATGCTGCCTTTTCTGATCTTTCCACTCGGAATGGATTCAGTCTAAACTAGCAGGACGACTGCCATGACGTAACGAATGAGATGCCTGCACTGAATGAAATGCAGCTTGAGAATATATGCATGCCTCTTCTCAACTTCAGCCAGAAATACTATCGCTTCTCTGCAGGGAGGATTTAATTTCCCTTTGAAATATGAAATGACATGGTGGTGTACTTAATACTATGTTCCTAGCCCTTAATACTGTTTTAATAGCACTGCCTTTATCTCTAGGATCTGCACGCAGCCACTGTGAACCCAGACCCAAGTCTGAAAGAGTTTGAAGGAGCAACGTTGCGCTATGCCTCTTTGAAGCTCAGGTACAATAACTTCAGAAGTCTCTTTGGAATGACCATCTCCATTTTGTGCTGTCTTGTCATTTTTATATGATTTTAAAATTAATTTTTGTCTTTTTTTTTTTCTTCTGTAACAGAAATGGTCAGCAGTCTGATGATGATGATTCTTGTAGCATCAACAGTGATCCAGAAGCCAAGGTCTGTAAGAAGATCCACAATGGGATAACAATTAAAAATTTGCATTTGTAAACATAACTTGCAAGGTGCAGAATGTCTCTTAAATCTTGAGATTAACTGTATTCCTCCTCTTGGCACAACATAGACTGACCATGCAAGACTAATTCCATCAAAGAATTTGTAGATGTAAAGCTTCATTCAGTTTGCTCAGGAAAGTGTGACTTATTTTAAAATCCCGTATGCCAAGGGGAATTGAATGGTACAGCTCAAGATTCTACTGTCCAACTGAAATAACTGGCCCCTTGCACAACCAACTGAGTTTTCTCAGTCCTGAGTCAGAGAGTTGTTTGTCATGGCTGGGTAGCTTCCTGGGGCATTCGGTGACAGAATTTGCTCTTTATTCTCAAGTTGGTCCCTTTTTTTCTTGTTTATGTGGTTGCTTGAAGTTGCAGCTAGTTACTTTTTAAAACAAGGAACTTTGTATTTTAGAACAGAGAATGCCACCTAATTTGAGGATGAAATTTATAGAGAAAAATGAGACCATTATGCGAACAAGCACCATAATTGAGAGCCTCTACTGTTGTAATTTAAGGTTTTTTAGGAGAAAGAAGCAGCAGCAGGTTTAGAATGCCTGTATGCGTATCTCCAGATTGTGTTGCTGATGGTTTTGCCTTGTGCTTGCATCCATTTTTAAAGATGTATGTGAATCTCTATAATTGGAAATCCAAGTAATTTACATAAGTGTTTTGGCTGTGCCGTACACCTGCAGCGACTGACAGGATCAGAAGCTACTTATATGCAGGAAGACAGTATGTAACAAAGTTAATAATTATAATAACATTAATGATATATTTTAGGAGAGAAAACGGACTGATCAGGGTACTTAAACTTCTTTGTCATCTTGATTATTTGGCTTGTGGTGTTTAAATCAGATGTGAATAAATGTGTTTTGCTTGGCAGGCTGGCAGTTAAAAAGCAAGGGTTTCAGCTGGGCTCGTTAGGATGACAGGCACTAAATACCCAGCACAGTAAATGGAACTGGAAGAGTGATGAGCATTAGGTACCAGCCCTCTGAACCAGAAAGCTGTTCCTTTCAAGATAAGCCTTATGGTATGGAAAGCATTATAGGAGGCAGCATTTTGATACGTCTGAGTCTTTCCCCTCTGAGCTGCACTGGGTAGAATCAGGAGCCCTGCCTGCATGGACAACTGTGGTGGTATTTGTGTGGATGAATAACTGGTGTGTCGTCATCTCCCTTCCCTCTCTGCCTTGCTGCTTAAACTTCAAAATTTATGGAACTGATTCCCATCCAGCATCAGGGAAATGGGTCAACGCCAAAAGCCTGTCCTCTTTTGTCTGTCACAGCTGGTTTTGTGTCTTCTGTTTAGGCAAAACCATGAGGCTTAAATCAAAACCGAGCACAGAAACACTCACAGAAGTGACTGAGGAGCAAGACAAGAAATAGAGGAGAAACCATACGTGTTTGGGTGGGGATTTTTTAAGTCACTTGAGTCAAAGCACCTTACCTGCTGTCTGTCAGCGCTTGTGCCGGGGCAGTAGCCACCGCGTGCGTGGTCCTGGGGGTGATTTGCAGCAGGAGAGAATATTATGAGACTGAAAGAAATTTGATAGGATTTAAAACTGATGACCTCATAAGACTTGGAAAATTAGATTATTTTTTTTTAACCCCTTAGGCTCTTCTCTGCCACATGATGTGGCCTTATCTGTATTTGATTGAAGCTTGCTTTAGTGTGGCAGCAAGCACAAATACTTTTTATTCATTTCAGCATGAGAAAAGGAAGCTTTTTAACTCGTTAAACTCTCTATTGGAAGAATTTGTTAAAATGAACCTCATTAGAGGTATTTTAGAGATCTTAAACCTATTTAAACCTATTCATGACAACGGACAGTACATTTGAAAAAAATGAAATTAAAAAATTGAATTTCCTTAATGGCAGCACATAATGCTGAATTTCATCAAAGGGAACGATGCCTCCTTGTGGAAGAATGAAGTAATTGTCTTCACAGAGAGGCTGTCAACTTCTGCAGATTGTAACACGGCAAAAATGTCAGTTTGGGGAAAAGCATGTCATATAACTCATGTAATTCTTGTCAGAAAAGTGATTTATGCAGCAGCGCAGTTATGAATTCAAAATTGTCAGTAAACTGCAAATGTTTCTCTAGACATCTGTGTGCTTAAGATGCAGTCCAGAGCTCCATACCCATGGCATCTTGGCACGGGTTGTCTGCCCAAGGCCATAAAAGAGACGGGGAAGGGGGAGAAAGGGGAGAATAATAATTACATTCAGCTTCTTGATTCATGTAATTTATTTTGGTAGGAATTTCTTGAAGAGATGGCTCATTGCACTTGGCAAGGATCCTAATTCTGCATGGGAAACATGCACAGGTGGAAATGAGTTTTGAATTGGTATTTCCCAGGAGAGAGATCATAACCTTCCTGCTTAATTTATAGGGCAACCTGTGCCTTCCTAATTGAGTTTCAAGAGAGGTAAAAAGATGCTTTTACCAATCCTGGACTGTAAATTCATCTTTTCACATTGTTTTAAAATATGAAGGCCATATGTGAAAGTATACAAAGGTGACAAAGGTGCTAATTTTTTTTTTTTTTCTCATGGTCATGCAGAGGAAGGGAACCGCCTGGGATACCTGTCCCTGTCCTAGGAATGGAATGAAAAATGGAAAGCTCGTGTGGCCCAATTTCTCCAAAATCTTTTCAGAATTGGCCTGTTTGGCCTGACATTTGGAACCACCTTTATTCCCTCCTTTTAAATGTGGCTTTCAGATAAGGCTTAATTTAGTCTTTCTGTATTAAGCATGGATTTTCAAATTCCCTGTCCACATTAGCCTGTTCATCAGAGCTGCATTTTCCATCCTTGCCATCTTAGAGTAGTTTCAGCTACATATTGATGATTAAGAATGGGAAGAATCTATTTATACTTATGGAAGTACTAGGCAGTTGATCCAAAAGTCTGTATTAAACTTTAGAAACCAGTAAATGCTCAGGATCTCAAAAGAAAGGAAGAGAAGGAGACTATTTCCAAGAGGGGTAGAAGTAGGAGATGCTGATATCAGAGATTTAAATTTAATTACTTAGCAGTAGGTGAATGAAAAGGCAGTTGGAGATGCGGGAAATGAGTTGGTGATGAACTCTCACAGAGTTACCTGGGCATTAGGGATTAACCAGTTGGGCTTTTTGGAGTGATGTGAAGGATGTTTCTGACAAGCTGTCAGTCTGCTTCAGCCTGTCATGAAAGTGGCCTGTAAATAGCACTATCAAATATTTTTTCAAAATACCATATGGCCCCAAAGAGTTATTATTCATCTGTCTGCTAATTTTCTCACTATGATGGTGCATATGTATGTTTTGGAGACATTCTGCATTGCATGTTTCTGGTCTTCTCCAGAAGCAGATACCCTGGCTAGACCGGGGACCATTAGTAAACAATCAGTGTGTCTCCTTGGTGATGGAGATGAATCTGATTTCTGATGCAAGTGAAGACTTAACTAGAAAGTAGGAGCTTTTCCATGTCTAGTAATTCCAAGAAAAGATTAACTTTTCACACTGAAGTCCATAATTCCCTCTCACAGTCAGTGTAGCTTCTAAAATTATTGCTGCAAACGGGGAGTGTTCAACCTTTTCCAGCAGTTTCACAGTTCACTTCATACTGCATATGATCTTCTCATGAGCACATGACACACTACAAAAAGCCTTAGTTCAATTCATTTCAATTAATGGATTCAAGTCAGTTAATTAAATCTGAGGAGTTTATTCCATCTTAAATCTCCTTACAAAGATAAAATCTAAAAGAAAAATTAGGCATCTTCAACAGTTTTTCTTCCAAAACATTACTTCTGCTTGGTTTTGGAATAGGAATTTATTTAATTCCCTACAAAGTAGGACCTGTCACAGAGTAGAGGACTAGAAGAAATCCTGAACCCATTACTTTACCCTTGTAGGAAACCACAATATATAATCCCATGTATTCATTTCTAAGTTTCTTCTTAAACGTTTACTGGTTTAGGTGGGGTTTTCTTGGCCTTGACTAGTCTTACTGACAGACTAATTCAAGTATTACCTTCCTTTGGTGGTCAAAACCCTTTTAACCTAAACTTTTTGAGGCCATTTTTTATTCTCTTATTCTATTTAGTGCATTTATAGGAGGCAATTATGTCTCTTCTTCAGCTTAGTTTTGTTACGGTAAACAAGCCAAGTGCTTTTAATTATTCATAATGAGGATAGAAGGGTAGCCATCTTCTTATGAGTCCCTGTTTCCATGACTGTTGTAGCAACTTTGTGTTTCCTGTCTTTACTTTTTAACTATGAGTGGTCAGATTTGTAACTGTGGGTGGAGTTTTTTTAGTGTCTGGTAGGGTAGCTTTAAAATGTCCTTATTCTTTATTGGAATGTTCTTGACATACAATTTCATTTACTTTTTCAAGTCCTGAGTAGGTAATCATTTTAGTTGCAATTTAAGCCATAATTATAACTAGTGTTTACAAGTTTGTAAGAGTGAGTGAAAAAGAAGTTCTGGTTTTCATCTCAACAAGTTGAATAACACCTTGGTCAGGAGGCAGTTGTTGTTTTGTTTTTCAAAGAATCTTCTTCCTTGTATCTGAAAGTTTCTTGTGAACAGCAGGATTTTGTATTTTGGCAATTAGCCTGAACAGTGTGTACATGCATTTTTTTAACACTAAACTACTGCCAGAGAGAACTTCAGTGCATCTTTGGAAACACTGCATTTTGCATTGATTATGTGGTGTGGAAATGTAGGAAAGCTTTCACAAAGTGCAGGAAAGCAGATTATGCTCCGTGCTCATGGATCTTCCTTAGATGATGTTCTTAAGTATTTTAAATCAAAAGAACTATAGAGTAAGAGTTAAGTAGTTTTAAAAAATATTGTTTCCTTTTGCTTTTGTGTTGTGCTAGGCTTTCAGAGGGAAGAACTATAATCTGGGGAAAAAAAATCTTTTGTGTTGTGCTAGGCTTTCAGAGGGAAAAATTATAATCTAGGAAAAAAAAAAAACTTTAAAAAAAACCAAACAAAAACCCAACATAAAACCAAAATAAGCATTGTAGTGTTTGGGATTAGGGTTTTTATCTTGTTTCTTTCTAACACAAAAAGGTGCCCTTAGTTTTTTTTCCCCCTCTAAGCATCCCTGTAGTCATTTTAGCAGCTTTCAAAACTGAGTCAAAACCCAGATCTTCTGTTTGAACCATCCAGGGAATAATCAAAGAGAGGTCAGGCTTGACAATGGCTGTAGTACAGCAAGCATTTCTCCATCTTTCCATCCTTGCAGCTGGAGGGTAGCCTCGGCGAGGGATAGGGGGACAGCAGTTTCTGAACTGGTGGGTTGGTTCTGGCCCTGGCTGTCTGCTGTGACTCCCAGCTCCAGAGGTGCTGCAGGTGCTGGAAAACATTCCGCTTTGAAAGCGGTTTTAGACATAGCAGACTGAAGCACTGACATCCATCTCCTCGACAATTTCTTTTTAAATGGTGTTCTTTTTGATTTTGTACATTAGAACTTCTGGAAGAGTGTGTTTGCCCATTTGTTCTCTCCCCGTGATTGAAAGTTCTTTGCTGTTGACATCTATTGTGTCCTTAGGTGATGTTATAATTGATAATGTCATGATGTGAGGTACATCATCATACCAATTTCTAAGCAGCTTTTTAGTAGTATACTGAGTTAAAATATGTTTAATTGTTATAATATATGTATAGTATAAATATCTGGGATAATGTAGTTTAATTTTTTAAGCCCTTCAAGATTTATTATTAGATTCTGTGAAATATTACATGTCTTTCACTCTGAGAAATCCCGCGTATCTCTGGGATCTAATTAGTTAATGCAATAATTACATCTTGAATTTATGGCATTATAAATACTTTATTTCTTAATATATGCCGTACAACAGATTTGCATTGGATTGCTGGTTTTCTACAGGATTGGTAAAAAAGAAGGTAAAATATAAGAACCCTTTTCTTCCAAATCTGATCAAAATATCTTCTTGGCCTGTAAGGCTCCAGTACCGACAGCTGTCATGATGCTGTTTCTTCTAGTGGTGGCTGTTTTCTGTGCCCTCAGCAGGTGGAAAGCCAGTGTCACCAGTACCATTTCTCACGGAGATGCACGGTGTGTTTTTTCTTGGCTGGGGTGTGTATTACAGCATCTCCCTGTACACAGCTGCTAAACAAGCCCTGTCTGGTGCGCTGAACTCAAGAGAAACCCACCTGCTGCTCTTTTATCTTGAAAGCAGTTGTGCATCCTAATATTTTAAGGGGGTTTAATCACAATTTACTCACTGCTCTGTGGTGTGGCACGGTAAACTTTGTGGGCCAGCAGTATTTTTTGTGTGACTGAGGAAGGAGCCCTCAGGTGTGGACAGAAATCAGGGGAAGGAGCAGTCTTCATCATACCCATGGCCTGCAGGCAAAAAAAGCTCCTGTTGCCTTTCTGCAGACCCATGGATTTGGTGCATGGCAGGTCCCAGTTTGCCTCAGCCTCTGCTGGTGTTGCTGGCAGACCCTCCCCATCAGCTCATGAGCACGTTTGATAATACACTGCAGGGATAATCACAGCCTGCAGCTCTTCATCTTCCTCACTGGAGAAACAATCATTTCACCTTTAAAACAATACATAGCCTCTGTCTGCTCCAACCTTAGAGCAGCCTGTTAATCATGAACTGCTTCTTGAATCTCTGGTCATCATCTGGCTGCTACAAGTGAACGGCTCGGATGATATTTTTGTATTTCTCTTCAATTATTTATATTAGCTTGCCAGTTTAAGGTGGCTAGTTCTAGTTTGCAATGTCACAAAGTCTGCCATTCTGTTGCATAGATATGGTTTTTTAATAAAAACAAACGTAGAGCACATACTTACCCGGGTATATATAATATACATGTTTATGCATGTTATATATATATTCTATATAATATATGCAGTTTGAAAACAGCATGATGCAACCTTGGTGGGTTACTTATCCATTGTGGCCCTGCTGAAAGGTATACGTTTATGAAGGAAGTTAATTTTAAAAAATCAATTAAAATGGAACATTGTGTTGAATGACAGAATGAATTTAGATTGCTCAAGCCAGCATGTATATTTATTTTGGTATGAGTTCTAGCTCTAAATTTTGTTTTAAAGGAACAGAGATCTTGCTTGGCAAAATTTCCTGCATTTCATCAAAGAGAAAAGGGACTGGGAGGTAATATTTACTTATTAAAAGATTTAAAAACGTGAGATATGTATTGCATCATAATGTCATGTTGCCCTTACATGGGTATGCATTATTCTGTGTGCTTGAAGACAATCACTCCACGGTCCTGCAGGGAGGCAGCATGACAGTAAGGGGGACCTCAAACGTGGGAGTCCCAACAGGGCTCAAAATTTCTGGACTTGGGATTCCTGTTCATTGAGCCTTTTTCAAAGGGTGGGAATCGATCAAAAGTGATTTAACTTCATTGACTTTGGATCCTGGCATAAACAATTTCTGCAGGAAAAAAATAAATTGCTCTTAACAATGTTACTTCTAAAGAGACATGAAACCCTGACAATGGAGAAGGTTTTTCTCCATTGATTCAATAAGTCACCTAAAGGCTTTTTCTTTTTATTTCCCCTTTTTTTAATTTTAAGTTAGATGTCATGCATATTACCTTTGAAATTATGCACCACAGCACTAAGTAAAGAGCTGCTGGCTGCACTAGAACCACTTACATCTGTCAGCCTGCAGAAGAGCCCTCATCAGAAAAATACAGCATCTAAGGTTAAAGATAACAAGTGCAGAGCATTAGTTTTTGAGAAATAAATGCAGACATTCATTCATGCCCTGTAAACTCCTGCAGTGCTTGTCTTTACTGACAGAGCATATGTGTGTTTCTTAGGGTCATTTTTATGTGTTGCAGAATACTGAAACCTGCTTGAGTTCCCTGACAGAGAGACCTTAATTTGAGCATCATTGCAACAATCATCCTTTATTAGTTTCTGGTGAAAAATATGACTGCCTTTTCTTCACTGAGGAAGCATGGTTTTTATTTCGCTGTATTAAAATGAAACCCGAAACATCTTTAATATCTTAAAGCAAAGTCCATAAATCAATCCTTTTAGGATGTGAACTCAAGGTACTTGCAAAGCATTTAAAATCAAAGCCTGTTCTTTACTGAGAAGACTGGAGAAAAGAATAAGGTAATTTTAATTTCTTCTTCAGAACTACATATAGCAAAAGGTATTAGTAGAGAATAATAGAATCCATTCCATTTTTTGCTTAACTGACTAGATTTTTTTTCACTTGACTTAGAAATACAGTAATGAATAAGAAATTTGGATTTAAAAAAAAAAACAAACCTTGAACCAGCACAATGGTTCCTGCAACACTTTCTTGCCTTGATAAAGCAGGTTTGACCTCTGGCTGTGAGCCAGCAGGAACCACTGAGACAGACATATTAAACTCAAAACAAAAGAGGGACTTTTGTCATCCTGTGCATCGGAGTCTGCGAGTCTGGAAAAAATGAGCTTGTAGTGTCTTGGAGAATGAGTGAGAGACTGAGAGCAGAAAGTTCAATATTGACCTGCTCTAGTGGAGTAATTTATTATAAAGGTTATTTTACAGTATTTGTAAAGCCCTCATATTTTATTCCACAGAAATTCAGTTTATAATCATCTAATTGCAATGGTAATTATCAGTGGATTTCTGTTGTCACCTGAATATCTGTGAGCTTACTTTTATATTGTTTCAAATAATACGACACAAACTGCAACAGAAAGCTGGAAATATTGAAAAATCTTTCTTTTTTTATTCTGCATCTTGAATTTTTGTAGGCAAGAATTTTTATGTGACAACTGTAAATATTTCTCTAAGAAAATGGATACATCACAGTCTATTCATGTCAATTACATGAAAGTGTTTGCTGGTTCATTAATTGCATAGGATGTCTTTATTCTTTTGTTACTTAGTTTAGCTTTGATCGTCTCCAGTATTTTCATCTGGAGCCAATGCAAGCTTTCTTGATGCATAACAGGTATATATTCTGGAACATACTTCTTTCTCGGAATGGAAGGGTTATGTTTTATGATATTTGATCTTCCAGAGCATAGTATGTTAGTTTGTTTTATTTTAAAAATGTGAAAGAACATGTAAGGGAGATCTCCAAGAATGTGTTGGCTGCATAAGAAATGGTTAATTATGTGACCTACATGCTGTGTCTCAGACACCAGCCGGCTCAGTGGTCTGTGATAAAAGACCTTATTAAATACTGTAATGATTTACGTATGTCTGCAGACAGATATAACCTTTAAAAAGGAAAAACATAAAGGGAAGCAAAAAGAAACTGCTCAAAATCAAGTCCTGTAGGCTCAGAAGAAGAAATTAGTAGCACAGATTTAAATCATCAAGGCAACCATACTCTAATGAAGATGTTCATAGTGGCTACCAACAGCTGTGTGATCTGAAAAACAATTAGTCTGTGGTTTTGTAATGTACATTAGTTTGTTGTTCAAACTGATGTGCTAATGCATTTTGCTCCCTGTAATGGGATCTTTTCTACCCATGCCCTTATGATCCATCCAGTTTCCAATACTACTCTGCCATCAGTCACGTGTAATTGATCTCTTGCCCTCTGTCTAGTAGGGGATTGTATTTGCTTTGGTTTTCTTGATTATTTTAAATTATTTTTAAGGTACATGCTTAGTACTACATGAGGCAACAGCTAGAGTGTGGCATTTGCTTATGTGCAGAGATTTGTCACAGTTCTGCATTCCTGTCAAAGCTTCTTCCAGAGTTCCTCCTGGAAAAGCTCCAGCAGAGCAGAACCCTACCCTGTGGTGATGGTTTAGTGATGCCAAAGAGCAGAAGTGTGATCCACGGTTTGTTCACTCCCTCAAACCTAAAGCTCCCCAGCTTTAGGCAATATTTTAGATCAGAACTAAACTGCCATGGACATTTACAGGTTTTTACAGAGTTTGGATTACACCGTTGGTGAGTTTGGTTGTTTGGCTACAGATCATTAACCTTGAAACATTAATTGGATTTGCAGCCATGCAAACATATGTTTCCCAGAACTGTAAAACTAAGCAGAGATACCTCTGTTTTCATTTCTGTTCACCTGTGTTTTCTCAGGGCAGTGTGTGATAAGGTGGCCTTTTTCCCCCATGTATTTTCTTTACACAATGTCCTTTGTAGCCTCACAGGAAATGTGAAGTCTCCAGTTGAGATCAAAATACAAGATTATTGACGTACCATGGTTTAAAAGACATTTTTTTCATTCACTTCTCTCAGACTCACAGTGCTCATGGTAGTATCTTTGATCTTCCCTATCCCAAACAGCAGTGATCCAGATACAATTCCGAAATCTCTTTCATCCTGCTGTATTTATCAAATTTCTTTGTTTTTCTTCAAACCTGTTTTTGTTTGCCAGCTCTTGGGAAGAGTCTGGGGACAAGCAAATAGGAAACCCATGTATCACTTATCTCTATTCAGATATAGTTATTTAAATCATCATTTTTAGAGTATTGATTTAAGATAAGTCAGAAGGTCTGACCAGGCACAGAAAAACAGTAAGATTTTATGTTGTAAGTTAGTACTAGTAATGTATAACGTCATACAAGGGTTATTTGTTTATTCTGTATGGGAAAAAAAGAAATCAGGTGTACTGCTGTAAGCCAAAAGTTGGTATCTGGATTACTTGGAAGTTATGATGGGCCAATAGTTATGATTTGCCAGTACTTATCTGTGAGCCTCGAGCAGAGGTACTTAACCAACTGGCATTACCAGGAACGTCTGTTTTACTGAGCTCATAGACCCTTAGTCAAGGTGAGCCCCACGCTGCTTTTCGGGTTTTCAGACCCTTGTTTTGGGTCGGGCTGTTATTTCCAGGAGAAAAGAGGGTGCATTAGCAAAACTCTTCCAGGTCAAAGGAAGCACTTTGTCTCTTGGCTAGTGAGTGTCGTGGGTGGGAGCCAGGGAAGGGTGGTGGTGTATTTCTCTGCTAGAGAACTAAGCAATTCTGCTGTCGTGGCTAACTCAGCGAGCCCTGGTTTCAGAATTAGGTCATATCTGATTGGTGACACAGGGTGGATTCTTTCTGCTGGGTTTTGTGCTCTTTTATTTTAAAAAGAACCTCTTCTAAGGGGAGCGGGGGGAGGAACCACCAACAATAAAACATGCAGTGGATCTTTTTATAATACAGTTGCTGGCAATATGCAAAAAACCACAGACACACTCCCACCCTTCTCCCACCCCACAGGGTGTGTAGAAATACTCTGAGAAATACTGATAATGAACAAACCAGGGTATGTATCACGTGTTACTCTGAGTCCCTGTATTTTCTTGTGCTGAAATCTTCATGGAGCTCTGCCATCATTTCAGAGTCGTGCCAGCACGTATATTCGGTTAGCCAAGAAGTAGAAGGTTTTTGGTCTTTACGTGTGTTTTGGGCAAAAGAATGTTTCCTGTATGTGTTTACTCAGGTACCTGCGTTACCTTGTGGGTGGGGTGTTGAGTCTTTCTGGGGGCTATTGAGGTTTCTTTTGTTTGCAGTGAGTCTTTGGGAAATGGGTTTGTTTTGCTGAAGGTGTGGGTTACGGTGAGGGCTTCTTGTAAAACACACGAACAAAAGCTTGCCAGGTGCTAGAACAGGGTTTCTTACATCTATCTGGCTTGGAAGCACCAAGAGGGAATGAAAGCAAGGAAGGAAACCAAACCCTTCCATGGAGGGGAATAGGTGGGATGGACAAGAGTTTCCCTTTCAGCTCCCTCTACTGTCACAACAGTGAGCTGGAAAGGGAAAGAAATACAGTGGATGCTTCCACTGGGGAATTTTAAACAGACTAAGAATGGCCAAGAAAAAAAAACAAACAGTTCACCCTCTTTACTAGTTACTTGCTGTCAGCTTGAACTGATTGTCTTTCATGAGGTTTTTTTGCAAGGAATATATTTATCTTTGTGTTTGGAAAGCAGCTAACAAATTGCAGATATGGTTGAAATATGAAGAGTAATGAGGAGACAATATGCTTGTTGTATATATTTAGCTCTTCACCTCTCTTAAGATGATTTAGAAAATATTTCTCTCTGCTAGAATTCTGTTACTCAATTTAATATGGAAGTACTCGTAAAAACAGTTTCTTCTGGCACAGTAAAAAGCTGTATGTTAAAAGCTTGCGAAGATAAATATTTAATACCCCAATGGGCATTGCAGCACTTTCAGCAAGATTCATGAGCATCTGATGTGCCAAAAACAATTCTGCAATCTTGAGATTAGATGACCTTAATAATTGCTAAAAAATGGATATTTTAGTATCTCGTGTAGCCCTGAAGTGAAGAGCACCCCTGAGTGGTGACCTCTCCTTTGTTTCCTCTTTCGCCTTCTCCTTCATCTTCCTTTAAAATCTTGAAATTCGGTGCTTTTGTGGGTTTCCAGCGGAGCTGGGTCAGGAAGCAGCAGTGTAGGAGAATTTGCATAGCGATTTCCTTGCTTGCAAAGTGAAAAATAATTATAATAAAAAGTAATAATGCTTCCACAAAAAATCTAGAGGCATGAAAGGCTTTAATTTTTTTATCCACGCTCTCTAAAGGGTTTCACACAATTTGCAGAGTGTGTTTGCTGTCTGATGGCTTAGACGAGATGCCTCATTAGTGACTCATTGGAGCAGACACCAGGGGTACAAGAGGCAGACCCCCAGCTGGGGTTTCTGCTTGGCCAAGTGGGCTGGATGGGTGTGTTGTGCAAGGTGAAAGAATGCTGAAGGAGGAGAGAAGTTTTAAAGGGAAGGAAGGAGAAACTCATTAATCTTCTTTACTCACTTATTCATTTTATTCCTCCTTTGGTTTGCCAAAGTTGACATATTATGCATATTTAAAACACCTTGGTGTTTTGGGGTCTTTTTGGGAGGACGGTGGTTCCCAAACGGCACACCAGCGATGGTGCATGAGCTTGATCTACTCACTGACTTCACAGCAGTTTTTAGAAGGCAGCAAATGAATATTCAGTGCCTGCTTTTGAACTCCAAAGCTGATATATTTACTGTATCTCAATAAGAGGGATTAATTGGTAACTCCAGTGTGGACCTGCTGTTGCTTCTCTTGAGCTGTGTGCCCATGTGGGCAGGGTCCCATTGGAGGCAGCAGGGTTCCTGGTGGTCACTGGTGCCAGCTTCCTCCAAGCAGCTCCCAGGATCCTTGCCTGCCTTCCCGAGACCCTCAGGATGCTGCTGACAGCGAAGAAAGCTCTGTGGCACAAGGTGGCAACGCTGGACAATGTGTTGGTCTTTGGAAAGTCAAAATTACACTGACTACCTGAGAGGGAACTGGATTGACTGAGACAATTGCAAGTCAGTTCACTGGAACAACACAGTATTTTAGGACAGCAAGGACTGAGCACTAATGGACATCAATACCTGACTCGGCTTGACAAGAGGAGGCTTGAGGTGAAAGACATGTTATATGATGGCAGATTGTCAGTTATTAATTGTAAATTTTCTCACCTCTACTTTTGGAACTTGTGCCTGCCGAGTCCTGTGCTTCTGTCAGAGGCATCGTGGCTAGCAAGGAGGATCTGGGTGTAAGAACTGAGTGCATATTCGTGTCACTGCTGGTGCACTGTCTTATCTCTGACTCAAGCAAAGAGTTGCAGAGAAGCCAAGCTTGGAGATGGGATGGCATGTCATTTGGCTTTGTTCAGTGGCAATGCCTACTGCTATATTAAATACTTAGAAGAGAACAGGAATTTGGTGTGAGGTCGTTCAGGAACTATTATTGGTGAACGTTTAGGGACCATCATAAATGTTTGGTGTGCCTGTTAAGGAGCTGCACCAGTAAGTCTGTTGTGCATCCTTCTCTGGCAGTGCATGGCATGGCAATTAGGGAATAACATATACCCATAATGTTCTCCAGAGGAGATCCTGGTCTTGTAGGCAAACTCCCATTGACTTTGTGCAAGGTCTCTATTTCCCCTGCCATAAAGCCTAAAAGCAAGTGTGCAGAGTTTCTTTTCAGAATTAAAAGATTTTTTTTCTTTACCCTAGTAAATGTAGGGTAGAGATGATGCCACTTGATTTCTTCCATTTTGTTTTGTTTGCAAAAAGCACCATATGTGCAAAGTAATGTCGCCTTGGCTTGTTCTGCCAACTGAGTGCTCTGGTTGGCTAAACATCCTTCTGCTAAAAAACTGTATAATTAGATTGTTTTATTTTAAAGGTCATTTTTAATTTCTTCTAGAAAAAAAACCTGCATTCCTCTTAAGATAGCTTATCTTTTTATCAGTGCTTTGAATTTGTTATTGTTTGCTGCCTTAGTTAAACTTACTGTAGAAATGATTGCTGTAATCCACAAAAAATTTAATTTTGTTGTTAAAAGCCAGACAGATGTACCAAGTGAGTGTGAACCTCACAATGGATGTAATCCAATTATATTTTCTTTCTTTCAATTAGAGCTCTAGACATTAGCTAAAATTTCAGTTCTACTGCATCTGTATTTGTGCTTTTTCCTTTATTTCTCTGTGGTTGTGTATCATACTACTTACTGCTCTCTTATTTCCTCCCTTATATTAACAAAAGGATTTTACTGTAAAGAATTTTTTACCTCCACAGCTACCTTCCCTGGAAAGTCATGTATTCTTCTTTGTTCCTTTGAATGTTTTCACTTTGCCATTTTCCATTTGCCATTTTCCATTTGCCATTTATTTATCTTTGAGCATAAGCTCATCTACAAGGCCTTGATTTTGTTCTCCTCCTTGCCAGGGTTCTTTCTTTAATTTTAACTGGCTGTTTTCTGTTGCGTGACAAGATTTCCATAGCTGGATACATCAGCGTCTTGAGTGCTCTGATACATGTTCAGGTATTTTTTGTTTTCTTTTTAGTGCTTTGCTGTGCGATCTCTGGGCTGGGTAGAAATGGCAGAAGAAGATCTTGCTCCTGGAAAAAGTAGTGTTGCTGTGAACAATTGCATCAGACAACTCTCTTACTGTAAAAACGACATCAGAGACACTGTTGGCATTTGGGGAGAGGTAAGAAAGGGGTAACCTTGCTGGAACATCCTTCTCATGTCATAAAACATCTTGAAATAGCAACTCTGTAGGTAAATACATCTGTGCTGTGTGTTTAGGACTTCCCTATCCCATCTGTTGCTGCTAGAAAATGTAAAAGGGTTCAAGGAAAGGGTTCATGGAAAGTGTTCCAAGCTTTTCAGGGCAGCAGGTGCCACAAAGACATCACCTTTGCATTTACACCTATATTAGCACACACCTGTGCCAACAGTGTTGGGACAAAGTGTTGAAATCAGTGGAAATCTTTCTCCTGACCAGAGGTTTGAGAGCTTTGGTGCTTTGGAACAGTATTTTCACACATTTCCCAGTGACAAAAGGGCTTCAAAGAAACCTAGCCTGATGTGACATGAGGTCCTAAAATGTTTGAGAAAATGGAAACTGATGGATAGACAGATGGCTTATTTTAAGATGATTATTTTATCAGTGTTTCAGAAGGAAATTAATTTTATGTCATCAGTCTGTTGTTTGGTTCCTGTCCAATAACTCTTGAATCTGTTCACCAGTGTCATCCAGTTTGGAAGGATGCCAGATTTTCACACACTGAGGGGAAAAACAGAGCCCAGCTCTCTGCTTTCTTGGTTTGGTGACCAAGGAGCAACTTAAACTTTAGCCAAATCTTATTCTTTACCTCTCTCCTGACCTGTTTTCGGGAGGGCTTACACTAATGTGGGTTTACTGACAAGATATGGGTGCAAAACTGACATAGGAGCGAATGTTGTTACCTTCACTGTGTGATCTAAGAGAAACAGCACTGACAAACAGAAGAGGAATTAAAAGAAAGACTTGTCTGTTTCAGTTAAAGATTTTTGTGAAAAGTACCCTTCAGTCTCCCAAGTTATTGTTACAGTCTAAGGGTTGTGTTCGGTGTCCTGGCAATAACCGTAACAGCATATACACTTCAGAGGAGCAACTGGGAGAAAGTGCCTGTTTAAAAATCGAAAGTGATGTTTTAAAGGACACGATTAGGGTGCCCTATGTATTTAAAGTCATTTCAGAAGGAGGTTTTTTTAATGTAAGACATGTATGTACGTATAAATGAACAAGATAACATTGATCTCCTTTTTCCTTGCTTCTGGGAACAGTTTTATTTAGTCAGTATAGCTAGAGAGATAATTAGAGATGTGGCAGTCATGGACTTACTGCTGACCCTGGAAGGGAAAAAACCACTCTCTTCATACGTGTGTAATCCCATATGACAAAATTTTGATCAACTTAAAGCATGTGATTTCAAAGTAAATGATGTACTTCATTTTGGTTTCAGAGTTAATGTTCATGTTTTTCCATATTTCTCTCTGTCAGTCCTATTGTTCTATGTTGGAAAGCCTTGAGGGTTTTCAGGCCAAAGTGGTGAAAAGTTTTGGTCCTCTTGAATGGAAGTTTTAATTAAGAATCCTATTCATAAAAAAAAAAAAAAACCACCCTAAAAAAAATAATCAAAATCAGCCTGGCAAAACGTAAAACGATAGAGACACTGTGCTTGAATAGATGGCCCCTGAAGTAAATTTTCTTCTTGATTTTAAAAGAAATCATTACAAACACATTTTTCTGCTGGCAATGTAATGCTTCAAGAGTGATTGCAAGAGGTACGTTTTAGAGAGAAATCTGAAAAAAGTCACTGACATATCAGATGGAGCACACACAGAAGAAACCTGTTATGAAGCCAGAACTGATGACTGCAGATAGAGGTTTTAAGATAGCCTAAAGATTTTTTTTAGCTAGCATGTAATGAAAGTGAAAT
Source organism: Scolopax mira (assembly GCA_004320125.1). Taxonomy (NCBI): domain Eukaryota; kingdom Metazoa; phylum Chordata; class Aves; order Charadriiformes; family Scolopacidae; genus Scolopax; species Scolopax mira. The sequence goes on along the minus strand of BJBW01001823.1, from coordinate 419,448 downwards.
TGGGAGTAGAACCATCCCCAAGTTTTCATGATCTAACAAAACCAAACCACAAAATCTCCCCATGCTCTGGGTAAAATCCTGACCCTGCAGAAGATTTGTTGCTGGCCCCAATGTGGGATTTCATGTCCTCTGCTCCTCTCCAAAAGAAATTCCCTGTGAATTTCTAACTTCCATGGCTCTATAAGAAGAAGAAAGAAGAAAAACACGACTCATCTGTTTGTGTCCCTACTTTGCCATGCATTATACTCCTGTACATTACAAAATCACTTACACGAAGAAGATAGGTTGTTGGTATTGACCTGTATACCACAATGCATAACACTTCCCTGGGTATATAAAACTGATGGGACTGTGCCTTTCTCTCCTTATTCCCTGCCCTGCGAGAGCCACCTTCATCTTGGACCATCAGGTCTTTGCCACTCTTGAGCAGTCTGAGACAGTAAGGTCTATCTTCAAGCTCCCAGTCTGTCAAAATTATTTCTTCTTGCCTTATGCAGTGTTTTCATCTCTAAAATAGCTTTTGTATAATAAGACAACAAAATTTAGCAAAATATATTGTGTTTGGCTGTGGCCAAGCTATCCCTTGAGCATTGCAAGGTTAATTTCCTGTGACTTATGTTGCTTATCTGCCCATTTTCCAATCTTTTCAAGCTAATTTGGATTCCATTTTATTACTCTAATCCCAGTCTATTTTGCATGGTGAACAGATTTTACCTTCTTACAGTAATTTCCTTCTGGAATAAATATATAAGTAAAAAATGGGTCCAACAATCAATCTTTGTGACACTTGGTAACGTTCTTCGCGCAATCTGTCTACTGCTTCTGACCTCCAAGCAAACTTCTCACCCTTTTTCTTTGCCATGACTCTGTTTTCTGTTTGGTTTCCTTTGTCATCCTGGGCTGCCTGCTGCCATCCTGGCTTCTGTGTTTTATTTCCAGCCTTGCTTCTCGGCCACAGTTGTACATTTTCCATCGGGCAGAATGTTCTTGCGTTGGCGTCACCTGTGTCCCCTTCCTCTCCCACACCCCTCTTGGTGCCAGCTGTGTGTCACAACACCCCTTTGAGTCCCCGTTACAAGATTTTAGGTGTGGGAGTAGAGGTGGTTGTCAGCACCTGCCCCTTGCTGCCTAGCCTGGAAACGTTGGATGCAGGCCCTTCCAGGGTGATGCAAACGTGTGTCTTGGACACACAATCAGGTGTCATTTAAAACTTGAGCCACTGTGACCAGGCAGGAAGAGGGATTCTGTGTCACTGAGGTGAAGCAAAAGGTCATTTTTGATACATGTGTCAGGAGGAAGTCAGCCCCTTTCCATTCTTGCTGTTCATTTATAGATTCTGGCAGGATAGACAGGAAACAAATTATATTTAGCTGATGGCTCTCACCTTCTTATTATTCTTATCAGTGGGAGCTTGTTTTATCTCTTGGCAATAGGTCTGTGACCATTTCCATGGGGGCCTGCAGTCTGCAGAGTAGGTGTGCAGCCTCTGAGAAGGGAGCTGCAGCAGACCTTTTGCAAATGCTATAACCATAGGAGGAAGATTAGCATTTGTGAATTAGCATCAAAAGGAAAATTGCCTTCTCCTTGTTCTTACATGACAGAAGAATGAGGGAGAAAGCCTAGCTCCAGGATTCTGCAGTCAGAACTCACATTCATGCCTTAATGCTAGGTTTTTCCCTTTTAATTAATCTTTCTTCAAAGAGTATCCTGTAAATACTTTGACACTTACAAATTGCCGTCTGTTCCCATGACCCGTTGGCTAAAGTTTGTGGAAAACAAAGCGTATTGTTTGAAAGAAAAAACTCTGCCTTAAGAGTACAGATTCTGATGTGAGCCTTTACTGTCAACACAGTTCTTGACTTCTGTTATGTTTGGAAGAATTTACCTGAGAAAGGATAAACACGTAATTTGTTGAATAACTCGGTAGCTTGGGGTTGAGTGAGTCAAACCATTGCATTTAAAATACATCAAAGCTTTTTTTTGATTTGTATCGTTTAAAAATATAGTAGTAGCAAGATAATATCTTACACGATCATAGATCTTTTTCACACCAGAATTAAATGAGCTTGTTTTTAATCGCTCTTGGAACAAACTGAAACTTCTAAGTAAATTGAGGTGATGCAAGTCTGAACAGCAGAGGCATAAGCACCTTGATCCCCGGCGGTCTGAGAGGGGGATGTACTGTGTAACTGTGCTTTCTCTGGAGTTGCAGGGCAAAGACATGTACCTTATACTGGAAAACGACATGCTGAACCTGATCGACCCCATGGACCGCACGGTTCTCCATTCGCAGCCCATTGTCAGCATCAGAGTCTGGGGCGTGGGGCGCGACAACGGCCGGTGAGTCTCCCCTCTCCTCATCCCTCCTGACACCCTGCTGTTGCCCTCTGCTGATACAGAGCACACATGCTCCCACAGACAGTTTGGTATCAAAGCTATTTATTTGATTGAGTAATTGTGTCCCAGGGGCTACGGGAGGATGGGGAAATTCTTCTTTTTCTTGCCCGTGTTACTTTTGAAAGTCTCTGCTTTTGGTAGTTTATCACCTGTATGCTGTTTTGCTAAACCTGTATTGAGCAAACCTTTCAGATTAATTCAGCCAGGTGCATAAAACTGCACATGCAGCACTATTTTGTTTCAGATACTTTTTCATATAAAACTGTTTTTTTTCAAATTGTCCTATAGTATGTTTCTCCTGGCTATGTGAAAGCATGTCGTCCTGCTGGTCCAAGTTAAATGTGCTGCTTACACTCTGACTGTATGCATGTGTTTCCACTTTCTTGAAATACCGGAGTTGATGGAGAAAAAAGTTGGATAGAGGGAAGAGTAATGTTTTTAAGCCATTACAACTGCTTAAGAATCTTGATGCAAGAAAATTCCTAAGGGTGTTGCAGAAAACTGAAGGACAATGTTTGTCCTTGAACATTGCTGTCCTAACAGGGCTGCGAATGTGATTTAATTAAAGATAGTGAAATGTCTCCCAGCACCATTCAGCATTTTGATGTATCAAAAACATTGAGCAATTCCAGGATGCTGGGACAGAACCCATCCTGGCACATGGGGAGTATGGATCGATTCATGCTTATGAGCTGCTGCTTTTGTGTCCACATTTGATTATTCAGATACTTGTAATAGTAGAGTTGTTTGGGTTTCTTGTCTCTGACTTTTGATGGTAAACATCATTTTGGACCTGAAAAATCTTTCCCAGTAAAAGATTTTCTGAAACTTCTTTAAGACCTCAAAGTTACTGATTATCTCTGGCTAAATTTTCAGGGCGCTTGGACTAGATGATCTTTAAAGTTCCCTTTCAACCCGAATTATTTGGTGTTAAGTGTTTCTGTTTCCATCTTTCTAATTTTTTTACTTCTTTAAGTAAAAAAGCTGATGGTTAGGGTGCTTTTTTTTGACTGGTTTCCACTTCCATTGGTGCAGATTTTTGACATCTAAAATGGGCAAATCCATTTTGAAATGGTAGGAAGTAGAAAGGTTTTAAGTTCTTATGAATAAACCATTACAGTGCTTTGTTTGCCTCAGAGAATGAATGCATTGGACGTTTCCCTTCAAGTCAGATTTTGTAGTAGCTTGCTTTGGTCAGGAAAATAAATAGAGCATCTTAAGGAGCACCTATATGTGATGCAGCTTTACAGAGGAGAGGAATCCAGCTTTGCTTTTTGTTGGTTTTTTTTGAAGCATTTATAGTTCTTTTTTAAAGTATTTAAATTTCTTTGGAAAATAATGTCATTCCATTATGTTGTTTATAAAATAAGATTATAAGTCACATTTCTCCAGGCTGGGTACCTGCTTCTCCTAAAGACAGAAATGGTCATAGAAACATTGTTGTGGAAAGGTGACATTTAAGAGAAATGTGCCTTTTGCAATCATGTGGCAGCAAGAATGTCATAAGCTTTTGGTGAAATGTATCTAGGGATGGGAGGCAATAGCAGGCTCTCCTAGAGGAATGTTAGTCCAGAAGGACAAGATTTGGTGGGAAAGATTGTGTGTGCACAGGTCGTTGTGTCTGCTCTCAGCTGTGGATCTGCCATGGTATCGTGCAACATTTACCATAAGCTATGTACAAGGCACAGGAAACTGCACCTCTGATCCCACTCCTGCCCTTTTTCATGCCATGTCTGGGGACCAAAGATGAATTTGAGTTCTGTTGAGACTTCTGCAGAAATTCATGTTTCTATTATGAAAAAAAAAAAAAAAAGTGGTTATGTGGAATATGTGGGAGAAGTGCACATCAAAATTGAAAACAAAAAAACCACAAGAAACCCCAAACAAACTGAGTGTTCTTCCTCTTGGTCATAAAAGGTAGAAGCTTCCTCTGCTGTTTTCTGAAAAGAGAATTTATTTGTGACATTGATTCTATGATACATGGCAGAGCAAGCAAACTCATCTTTTCTCATGGCTCTACCATCAGCAGTGGGAGTTGGCCTTTCTGTATTGACAGGGAACATTTCTTGTGTCTAGAGATCACAACTTTTCGTGATTGGTTGCTATAAATAATGGCAAGAAATAGTTTATTGAAGGTTTAATATATATATACCCAATCAAAACCAGCCTTAGTATTTCATTTTCTGGCACAATAACGTTCATAGCCATTTTTATTGGAATCTGGTTTTTTCAGCATAAGAAGTTTGATTTCAAAGCTTTTCTATTTTTAGCCCTTCATAAGAATTTCGATAGATGCTTCTATCGAAGATAGAAATTTTGTGTCTAGTATGACTTTCAGGGCTGGAGCCCACTCCTTTTGAAATTTAATTTGTTTAACATTTTATTGACCCATTTAAAAAATAAGGTTGTAGGAACAGCAGTGTAGCCATTATTTGTAAGTAAACTCGGACTGCATGTGATGTTAAATAGTAGAAGATCCAAAAGCCAAGCAGAAAAAACAAACTTATGACTGAGTAATCAGATGGACAATGTGTTTTGGGCATAGAGAGGTTCATTATAGGAAAAGTGCTTTGAAGGGCAGCATAAAGGATGTAGCACTTGCTGAAGAAGCAGTAACACACAAGACCAAAGCACTTGGTGACAGAAGAACCTGCGCTGAGAAAACCATATTGTTGAGCTGGAAATTGCAGTGCATCTCTTTTCATGTCGGTATTAGCACACAATCCTCGGGCTCATCCTGGTAAAATTACTTACTGGTCCTGAGGTGAGAAACAGCAGAGCCATTCCCTGAGTGCAAAAGCAACTTTCCCTGGTTATGAGTTTGCCATCATCAGAGAAAAGTGAGGCAATTGCACTGCTGCTTTAGTGGATTAATTGTCCAGGAAGTTGATTAAATCCCAGTTTCTGGAATGACGCTCTTCCAGAAGTTGTTGGATGTGAATTTTATTAATTAGCTACATCTTTGGGTCCAAGAGCCTGCATAATAAAGTATATTGGATTTCTCATAAAAGGCAACATTTTGATTTTAAAATATTGTAAAAATGTGTATTACCCTCTATTTTGAGTTATTTGAGCCCCATAATGATCTGCAGGCCTTCCTTTTTAACTCTGTTTTGCTTCTAGTAATTTATTTGAGTAGATTTTGCTTTGGAAGATGAAGAGATTTTCTAATAACACCTGACCAGATGATTTTCTAAGCTATGCTGTAATGAAAGATTGATGAAATACAGAGATCTGCTGATGAAAGTTTAATCTGAGGATGTGTCTGCTAACTCACCTCCTTGAGTAGAAACGTCTTCCAGGAGTCTGTAATCACTCTCTCCATACATTATACTATTATCCCAACCTCTAGAGTTCTTTTTTTTTTTTTTTTTTTTTTTCCCCCTAACAGTGCTGTGGTAAGCAAAGCCTTCATGGTTAGGTTGGCTTTAGGCTGTGTGGTGATTTTCTGTTTCAAAAGGTAGCATCCCTTGTTTTCAATTAATCAGTGAGTAAAATATGTTTGACCTTAAGAAAAGCTGGTGTGCCTTCGTAAATTCGTGAACCCACAAATTGGTGGTTATGCATGTATGTATGTGTATGTAAATGTATAGACTCAGAGCTCTTATGTTTGACACAGCATTAAAGGAAAATAAATGCACTGTATCTGCCCATCCTTTTGGCAGGTGATATTGTGTGATTTTTAAAAGAAAAACCCACAGTGCTCTGTACAATCTACCTCTCCCGCTGTACTGAAAATAGAGCCATGACAATTCATTTATATTATTTGTAAATAAGAAGAGTCCTGACACGGGCTTAAATAGTTTGATTTCAAGACCAGCAAGGTCATTGGCAGCTGGAGGATTTGTGGTGTCACAGGTGTATCTCGTGGTTTAGCCCCAGCCAAAGGCACTCACAAAGGTGAGTAATTGTCAGTGCTGTATTTCCTTCTTAACAAGCCACCCATGGTGCGTTTGAGGTGTTTTTTTGTACTGGGCACTAAAAGCATGTTAGAAAATATTAGCCTAGTGAAGCTATAAAAGAGTTGTTCTTGTCACTTGGGAGCTGCAGTACTGTGCATTAATCATTCCTCAGGCTGGGTTGTGTCTCCCCTTCTCAACCGCTGGTGCGTGGCCTTGGCTTCCTGAGCCACTAACAAGGAGGAGAGAAAAGGTAATGGCTCATCGATTTCATAAAAGACTTTGTTAGCACATTTCCCTGAATCCTCCTTTATCTTCATTGTTCTTCCACCAGCCCAAAGCCTACCTCCACTTTTTAAAACCACTATGGGACCTTAATTGCCTGAGAGATTATAGTTCCTTCTCTCCTGGTGTCTCCATACAACAGTAGAAAATTCCAGCTGAAAAATATAGCCACTGGCTGGCCAGGAGAGCTATGGGTGGGTTCAGGAGACAGCTTTGGTGGGGCCAAATGTGGAACCATTTGCTGGGTGATGTGGGCCCATGGTATGTTGGACAAAACATGTATCAGACAGGCAGGTTCTCCAATACTGGAGTTTTTTGATCGTAGGCTGTCTTGACTAGACAGGGTGAAAGCATTGCACCTCCTACTCTGCCCTAGGAATGCCCATTTTAGCAGGTGATGGTGGTGAGGATCTCTTTGTCCATATGGATGCCTGTTACCCTCCTCCTTTGAACCACTGTTGGTTTTCTGCTGCCTTGGATATCAGGGAATAAAATGAGTCTGGGGAATCAAAAAAGGGAGAAAGGCAGAGAACAACTGGACTGAAGAGAGTAGGGTGATGCACACACCAAAGATGAGGTTCAAGTGGCCTCAAAAAGGGAGGGCAGACATCTAAATGGGTAGATATCCCAGGTGAGATGGGCATAATCCTGTAAGGCTGGAAGAGAAGGAAGTCCTAACAATAAAACAGAAATCACCTGAGCTCTGGTATCTCAAGAGCTGTTAGGGCAAGAGCTGAGAAAATTCTTGCATTGATGTGGGTGAGAAAATGGGACAAAACTGTGGAAAATGAGGAGGTAATGGTATAAAAGTGATTGCTTAGATCCTCAAAATATCAGGAGTTAAAAATAGTATCCTATCTTGCTGTCTGGACAGATAAATAAAAATGTCCTAACTGTAGAGGTGCTTAACACCTGCACAGTCTGCTGACTTCAGTAGGATCTCTGTGTATTCACTGCCTTCAAAAGTCCAGTGTCTAAATCCAAATTTAGGAACCTTTCTCTAGACAAACAGAATGGGACATTTTCACTTGAGCAACAATGCTACCCCAGGTTAACTGTTTTCTTTTCAGTGTGAAGCTCATGTTAAGAAGCGTAGGGACCCGTCTGAGTGAGAACTGATCTGTTCAAGGGCAGAAAAGGGGCGAGCAGGGAATGCGGCAGCTGTGCAGCAGGTCGGGTGCCCGTCTCCAGTGGTTATGATCTGTATCTCCTGGCTGAAACTGTGTGTTTGCAGTTACTACCTGGCCCGAGCACATCTATCACAGGACGTGACATTTTAAGATGGATACCTAGCCTTGATTAGAGAATTAAAAACTAAGAGAAGTACAGACAATAAAGACAAGTTTAATGTGATTAGGGTATCCTGTTCTATCGGTAATTTCTCATTCCCCCTTTCAGAGCATGCTGGAGTATGACCAGAGAAGGGCAACGAAGCTGGTGAGGGGTCTGGAGCACAAGCCTTATGAGGAGAGGCTGAGGGAGCTGGGGGTGTTCAGCCTGGAGAAAAGGAAGCTGAGGGGAGATCTTATTGCTCTCTACAACTGTCTGAAAGGAGGGTGTAGAAAAGTGAGGGTTGGTCTCTTCTCCCAAGTAACAGGCGATAGGACAAAAGAAAATGGCCTCAAGTTGCACCAGGGGAGATGTAGATTGGAAATTAGGAAAAATTTGTTCACAGAAAGGGTTGTCAAGCATTGAAACAGGTTGTCCAGGGAAGTGGTTGGGTCCATCCCTGGAGGTATTTAAAAGATGTGTAGATTTAGTGCTATGGAACGTGGTTTAGTGGTGGACTTGGACGTGCTGGGTTAAAGGTTGGACTTGATCCTCTTAAAGGCCCTTTCCAACCTAAATGATTCTATGATTCTAAGATATTTTGTGTACAAGCAACACAACATTGAGCTTCAGTGACACAGTGTGGCTTTTTGTATCATTCAGGGGGGTGTTTATGGCCTTTGGAGTTTGTCTTCCCTTCGAGTTGATGATTGAATGTGCTCTGAGATTGAATTTTTCTCCAGTTTTGTGAGAGAAGCTTATCAAGCTGTATGAGGTAATGAACAATAAACTTTCTCTTCTGCATTAAAGAGGTGCGGTCAAGAAAAGCAGAAAATAAAATAAATTAAAACTAAGATGGTTTCTGCACCTGCTCTTGTGAAAAGATAACACCCTTCAAAGAACGTGTAATTCCAGCTGAACTCTTCAAACTCTCAGATACCATTAATCAATATTGCCTATTCCCCTCAGTCCCCGTAACCTTGGAATAAGGACGAAACATGCTGTGAGGAATGCATAAATAGGGCATAGGTGAGGGATTACACTGAAGGAAAAGGGTTTTACTGGCTTTCTCACCCATATTCTTAGCTGTTGGGGTTTTTTTAGAGTAATCTTTTCCTTTCTCCTCTTCTCTAAGCTAGCTGCATCTGAATATCCGTTTCTGTGTGTTTTGATAGCATTTTCCCTGCTCACAAGGAAACAGTTTAGGTGATTATTTATATAAAACTTCTCATTTATATCCATAAGGCCTGACTTTATTGTTTGCTAGTGCAGTGTGTTCCGGAAGGGGGTAATGAAACAATACAGCTGTGAAAGGGGAAATCCAGTCAAGCTTACAGAATTAATGTGTTTTCAAACAAATGTAGTTAAGTGGGTGCAAAGAGCTGTGTGTGTGCATTCTGACTTTGATTAATGAAACTGGTTTGCTCTAGTTTTGGGATTTAACATGAAGGACATGGTAAACTGCAGAGGCATTGAAATAGGCCCATATTAACTTGAAATAAGGACCCACAGTTTTGCACCAGTGGATGGTTTTGTATTATTAGTGGCTTCAGCTGTGTTAGGGCAACATCACTCTATCCCTCCTGCCTAATCCTACTAATGAGGTGAAAAATGATTATATGTGACACTGAGGGATTTTTTTGATTTTACAGATGAGGCTTGTGAGCAGCTCAGGTGCATATAAGGGTGAGTTCACCCTTTGAGAGCAGCTGAGAACAAAGGGTATGCTTAGGGAGAGCCTTGGCCACAGAGCTATAGGTATTCAGTAACCTTTGAAAACCTTAAATGCAGAAGCAGCAGCCGAGAAGCAAGAGGATTAGAACAAATGCAGAGAAGTCTCATGGAGCAAGGGAACTGGGACAAAGAGAGAAGAGAAGAATTGTCAGGATTTCTGTGGGAGAGTGGGACAGAAACAGAGGAGCCCCTGAAGGAGAGCTCAGGGTAGTGCTGTGGCATTTGCTTTTAAGGAGGTGGGGAAAATGGCAGGAGGCTTCCCTTCTTATTAGGGAAAACAACCAGACAACCATTTAAAATGTGTCACTTGCTCTGCTAGCTGCTTGAGTGTGGCAATGAATGCTTAGTCACCTTAAAACAGAACCCTGGCTACAGTATTTTATTGTAGAATATCTTTACTATTCTGTAATTGTTTTCAGGAAATAATGGAAAATAATTGCATATAATTTGGAAATTTTATCTCGTGTTTCTTCTGGGAGGCTGAATAAATAGTAGGTGGAACTGCTCAGCTGTAAAGCTTTCAGTTAAGACAAATGATATGTCTAAGCCTGGACTACAAATAACCACTGCAATGTAGTCAGGTTGTCTCAATTAATTAAAAAAATGGTATATTGACTGCTTTCTACAGATTTGTGCTAGAAAATCTCCACATATTCCTTATGAATCCAGCTGTTAAATGTTTTAGGATACAACTAGGGTAATCAGTGAACTTTAGTGGCTGTTGCACAGGTCTCCCAAGAACAGTCTGAGCCACCTATGAAAGTGTCTGCGGGTCAGGAGAGCTACTGACTGCCATTTTGGGGTGGAAACCCCACACTTTCTTCTATTATCCTTTTTGCCGTATGTTAATCAAGCAGATGCTACATCCAGGTTGAATCCCTGTATTTGACTGCTTCTTTAATTCTGCGGCAAAGCAGTGATGCAAAAGGCAGCTGCTCTCCAGCTCCTTAGCTGGGAGAAATATCCCAGAAAATATCTGGGAGATATATACATATATATATATATATATGTATATATATAACAGAAAATATCCCAGGCTCTCCACAGCCTGCTTGTTTTCAACACTTTGGCCTTTAGCGAAGATCAAAGGTGGTTTAAACTTATCGTATTTTCTTCACCTGGTCTCGCACTTGGGTGCATACACAAGGCTGTGCTAACAAAAACTAGCATCCTCTTTCCCAAACCAGTCGGAGCTGATTGAAGGCTTTCACCCCCTTCATCTTCAGCAGCACAGAGGTTAGACTCCTCATCACACATCTCTTGGGTGATATGTCAACGGCAGGGACTGTGTGTAGTGATAGGGAGCCACCTATGGAATACATTTTCACAAGAGAATTAGGCTTGGACAGCCTTATGAAGGCTGTCAAATAATATCAATTCAATAACAAATAAATTATTTTCTTAAAAAATAATAATAATAAAAAAGCAGCCCACAATTTTACTGTATTCTTTCATTCTCATCTCAAGACCTTGTCCAGTCTAAGGTCTCTGTAGGTGATGAGAGAAAACTAAATTAGTCCTCTAGTGATTTCACAAACTAGTCTAGTTTATATTGAAGCTCTTTGGTTACTAATAAGGTGAGCATATTTTAAAAAAAAAAATCCTTCTGAGGAGAAAGGCCACAGGGACTGCTGAAGAAAAGAGCAGTGTTTTAAGAAAAATTGTGCTAAGCATATTAGAAGCACTGTGCTGGCTGAGATGTTCTGTACAGTTCTTTGTTACCTTGGTTATGTTTGTATGAGTAGTGACAGACTTTTCTGCCATGTGGTGGCTTTCTTGAAAAGGTCAACCTTTAAGACATGTATTTACTACACTTACTCTTTTCTGTTTTAGGCTAAAATTTTACTTCCTAAAAATTGTTACTGTAGCAGGCAAATAATTTCTGAAGAAGTAATTCAGAAGAGAAAACTTACTGTGCAGTGGAAAGGGTTTCCTTCGATTGTCTCTGTGTTACACTACTTAATGAAATGCTACATTCACAATTCACAATATAGCAAATTGAAAAGCAAAAGTGCAGCCAGCAAATGACCTGTCTCTAGTTGTTCTTCCTGTCCAGTTTATGCCCATACTGTACCTGTGGGTTAGAGAGATAGGATGTTTCTATATATGTCTCTATATATATCCACGTACATAAAACATGCTTTTCCTGTTTGCATCAGTGTTATGATATCAAGGGAACTTTTGACATGCCTCTGTATTTGTAGAACCCAGAAGGTCTTCTGGAATTTGGTTTATGCTCTAGTAAAATAAGGTCCTGTGTCTCTCTCAGCACAGTCGCAAACTTCCTGAACTGCATAATCATTTGGAATGTGCCTCTAAAATATATGAGGATGCTCTTACCATCAACTTGCGACACTTAAATAATTGAAGCATTATCTGCCTCGGGATGCTTTTCCACACTTGCCACTAGCTGATTCCACTTCAAATATTTATATGCGTTACATCTTTATGTAAATCATAGAATAGACTGTCTTATGCATTACTTGTATTTAGAGGAATTTTCACTTCAGGCTTTTAATTCTGAGGATGGTACCTTGGCTTGATTCTAATGTTGGCTCCACCAGGGAGAAGGGCTTTTGTGTGTCAATGGGTTTTGGCACAATTTGCCCTTGGGCAAGGGAGGTAGATCACCCACTAAAGTCTCTTTGATACTCGCAGATTGATTAGCAGAAACTAAAATGCTAATTTGAACAAAGTAAAAGATTATTTTTTTCCCAACAGATAATTCAAGTGTCTTAAACATTTAGGAATTTTATTACCGACTTGTTTTTGTATATTGAAACTGTGTTACATGAACATCTCTTTTTCTGAGGAGAAAATTGTGCTTAATGACATTGAGAAATCTGTGTGCATTTTATCTCTTGTGATGATGGTGGTCTTTGCAAAAATGCAGTTCTTCTTAATGCCATGAAAAGAATTTCTATTTATAATTTGAATGATGCATTAAACATAGATCTCAATTGTCTGTAGAATTTCAGTATTTCACTGCTTGAAGTTCCCCTTTCCTCACCTTGATTAATTTCAAAGCTGGCAGAATGTATGCTTGTGTACCCCACCTCCCCAAGTCTGACCAAATTCCCCTTAGAATTGATGAATAGATTTTTATTAACTTCAGCATGAGTTGGGTTAGTCTGTAAACATACAGATGCAGACCTGGAAAACCTGGATACTGCTCTACTGCTCAGCAAAATCAGTGTAGTACTTCTGGGAGCAGCAGGGTGGTTTAAATGTCCTTAGCAGCATTAGGGTGGTGCTTGTAGAGAACTAAATAGCAGGTGGAAAAGTAAGAAGCCTGCTATGAATCTTAGAAGAGTATGAAATTAATTTTTCTGCTTCAGAAAAGCACCTGTGAAAGTGAGCTCGCCTGTGGCCTGGGGTACAGGACACCGAAAGAAGAGCTGTAGATTACTTACAGAATAATTTTTTCAGTAGCTCAGACTACTGAAAGGTCCACCTGGGTCCCCATGGCCTGCCCTCTGCGATTGCAGATAAAACCTCATAGTAGTTAAGGTCCTTCTTTTGGCAAGCTGACTGCAGGTCTAGTTCACTTTGCTAAGGATGTATTGAGTTGCTTTTGTAGTTGTTTATCGTCGGTCTTTCTTCAGTCATTAAGAAGTTTATTACCTCCTTGTTCCTTTTGGTGTTGTTTGAAGAGTCTAAAGAGACTTTGTGTGTATCTGCAACAATGTTATGTATACATTTAAGATAAAAAGTACCCAAGCCCATAAGAAAACAGATAAACTAAGGAAGTTTCTTTTTTTCTTTTAGTGAGGGGACACTTGTGTGTATTTTATTCAGAAAATTGCTTTTGCTCAGCTACCATCAGGAACGTAATGAGATGAATTAGACAAAGCAAACTGAACAATTGCTCGTGCCCTCTATTCATTTATGAAGTGCATACATGGCTTCAAGGGCCTTAATTTAAAATACAAACAAAGCCCTTCTGGGATATTGCCAGCCCAGGCATTCATAAATGTTATTCAGTCTGTCACTTGTGAGCTTTTAGGATTCAAGGTCGTATTTCAAACTTTCCTTGTCCGTCCATGGATGCTGGAAACTTGCTTTGTGCTGGGTATAGAGATAGTCATATCCCTTTCTGAATCCAGGATATAAGCTTTATGAAATCTTTCCTCACTTGTTCCTCACCTTCTCCCCCCTCTTTTTGAAAATAATAGGAAATCTCAGATAAATTAGAAGATTGTGCACTGCTGTTGCTGCTTGGTAATTTGTGATCAAAGTAGATGATCACAATGACAGGGTGGAAGGTTTTAAGCTTCTAGGTCTTGGAGATTAAACAAAATTACTGTTGTGCCCTGAGTTTTTTGAAAAGGACTTATTTTTTGTTTCCTGTAAATGCCAAAATGTTTTGCTTCAAGATAGGATGGATGCCTCCTCAAGGTAGGATGGATCTGCAAAAGGCAGATCAAGTTTGGGAACCATTTGTTTCTCTTCCTGTCAGGCAGAAGTGGAGCTTTGAACGCTGCAGGTACAGGTGCTGGGCTGTAAACCTTTTTTTTTTTGCTTTTATCTCAAGTGTAGGACTACAGTGAGATCCAGCAGTATGAGGGCAGCTGCTAGGGCTAACTACCTCCCCACCTTCAAAAATTGCATTCTAGGCCTTGCAATGTGAATTTATCACTATAGTATCACTTTCTTTATGTTCAAACTGGAATAAACTGCAATCTGAGTCCTGGTGCCTTACTCATAACTTCATTTTCTTTTTTCCTCAAAATTTTCTGTGTGGGGAACCCTTGGATCCAGCCTGTGAACATGCATAGTTCTCAGACACTGATGGTGCTTTTGTTTCTTTAGTCCTGCCACAGGCTCTGCTGGTGTTTCCAGGGCTGTGTGGTGGGATACTCTGTATTTTGCCCCAAGGAAACTAGCTTCTGGCCCTGCAGTAGGAGTATTTGAGCATTTTGGGAGAACGTGGTCCCACCTCTGTGTTTAGAGTATAAGCTAATATCATGTACTTGGATGCCCTGCTGTTCACTGGCAGTTTAACCACAGTTGGGCACGTCCTCATTGCCAAGTGCATGGAGATCTGCCCAGATTCTTTATGGTACTAAATACCCACTCCCTGATTATGAGCTTGGCTGAACCTTATCTCCAGTGAGGAGCACAGCAGCTGGGGGGATATAACCCAGTTGGGGTCCCATGAAGGGGGCACCACCATGAAGGTAGCTGGGAGAGCCTGGAACAACGTGTGTTGTATTTATACACCAGGCATGCCCCAAAACACCCCTGTTTCCTTGAATTTGGCATTTTTGGCAGTGTAGGAGTTGAATTTGTTGGCTCTTCATCAGCTGAGAGCTCTCCTGGGCAGTTTTCTCTGCAGCCAGCCAGGCCTGGCTGCTTGTTACGTTTTGGTCAGCGTAAATTTGACCCGTTACCTGCTGCAAGCTCATTCCTTTTTTTCCAGCCTGTAGGTAAAGTGTAGTAAAAAAGATCCCTCCTGCCGAGTGATTTGGCTGAAGCTCAGAGCACTGGCTGGCAGTGGGAGATGGGACTGGGTCCAGCCTTTGAGCTGGAAGGTTTTTTTTTTCCCCGTGGTTTAGGGTAGCAGTTGTTGCTGGGGGGAGGCCATCAGCCAAACTCAGCAACTGATGCCAAGTGCTGCAACTTCCGTTACTTGTCTCGAAACTTACGTTATTGATGATAATTCTTTAAAACTCAGCTCACGAAAAGAAGACTTTTGTACAGATTTTGCCTTTCATATTCAGAATACATCTATAGGGCAAAGTAAGTTCTAAGGAATCAGAAATCAGACACCACCACCCCCCACAGCCTACTCATAAAATCTTAAATTAATGTTTGAAGTTAGTCACCTGATTTTTATAATTTTTTAATGGTATTGGTATGGGTAAAGCTAAGTTTCAGCAGAACAACAAGCACGAGAGCTGCAGCTGTAGTTACTCAGTGTGTTACACGTGCGCATTGGGAAGACATTGGGCCCAAATTGGTTTTTCATTTTCAGACACTACCTGCCAGCCAAGCCCTAGGAGATTCTGATAATGGTGGTGGCAGAGGTTGCTGCTGTTGCCCTTTCCACAGAAAGCAAGTAGAAGCAACAAAGTCAGAGGAGCAGAGTGTGGGGCAAGGGGAAGGGAAGCTGAAATGCTGATACCAGGGCAAGTTATTTCTGAAGAGCAGAGCCAGCGTGTTTGTATCTAGCCATGTTGGTACTGAAAGGTGCACAGACAGTAAGTATCATGCGTATTGCTCACCAAAATATCTAAACCAGCACAGCATTAGAATTCAGTCCCAGTTCATTTGCTAGTTAGCCAGCTAAAATCTCAAAGCCTGGGATGTAGTTCCAAACTTCTGCTGTATCTCTTTTCTTGTACTAAAGAGAGGTTCGGGAAGAGTGGTTCTCTCCCACAAACTGTTCCAGCATATTAAAATGGCAAAGTCTGGCTTCTCTCCTTAGAGGCCTTTTAAGTGGGAGTCTGACATTGTTCTCATGAGTGTTGTCGTTTGGCCAGCTGGAAAACTACCATATCATGCTGTGAGTTAGAGGGGGGAACAGCAACTTTGGGAAAGGGTAGTTGTCATAGTTATCAGATTAATTCTGTCTTCATTTACAAGTTTAAACAAATTACGTTGCATGAGTATTGGAACCTAGATTAAAAATGTAGCACACGTATATCTTACACCATTTAACTAGTTTCAGGTGCTGTTTTACTTGTCCATAAAAATGTCCCTTTCTTCCCTCACAAGTGAGTTCCACACTTGTGTCAAGACTCTCAAGAACTTACTTGTTTGCTTCAGTGCAAAAATTATTATTTGGCCTCGAATTCTTGTTAGTGCTGGGCATCCAGCACATCCAAGAAAGAAGGAGTTGGATCTGCTTCTTCTTAGGCAGCATCAACAGATTTGTTTATTATATTCCAACCTGTTACTCCCGTGGAAGTCAGCGGAAAGCTTTTGGGATGGCACAGGTTGTCTCTTGAGCGGAGCTGGTCCTGCCAAAGCTTGTTGACAGTACACAGGAGGGGAGGAAGGAAGGAACCTCACTAGACTCGCAGGGTATATTTAGGCTGTGAACAAACATCCTGCTCCCAATGTGTCTGTGAGACTGGAAGAAGTGACTGACAGAAAACTGTCCTTAACTGCTTTTTGCCCTCTCAAATCTGCTGGTGGAAATGCCCATAGTCATGTTCCCTGTCCTGCTTTTACTCCCATTGAGCTCAGCTGGTTTAAGGAGGCTGGGTGGTGGGTGTTTTACTTGGGGAGGGCAGGGAGCAATGCCACAAGCAGCTCTGCTGCCTCATTTGAAGGAATGAGTCCCTTGGATGGAGAAAAGAGACGTGCAGGGTGGTGGTCCATGTCCTCACGCCATTGTGCTTGTTCCTTGGTCGGAATTTGCCTCCCCCCTGCCCTCCCCTGCATCCAGGAGGAGTGATGTGCCATGCCATGGGTAGCTGTGAGTGCCGAACGCCCCGTGGTGGGGTTTAACCCCCACCAAGTTTCAAGTGCAGTCCCTGGGGAAGCAGCTCTTTATTGCTGGTTGAGCACGTTTGATGGGGAATTTTGCTGTATAAAAATTGGAGCTCCAGGAGAGTTGTTTTCACTGTCACCTTTAGAGGAAGCAACACCTCTAAATTAGATTTACTGTTATTGCATGTGTCAGTTCTGGAAAATCAAATTATTTGGTGTGTTTGTTTTTACAGCTCAAGGATAAATCTCGCTTCTAGCATAAGCAGGTGTAATTTCATTGAGGTAAATGCAGTTGTACTTCTGTCTGAATTTTTGGATTTGGCCGTAAACCTTTGCTGCCTTTTCAAGAGATTCTCTGTTGCATTCAGTTCAGAGTCAGGCTGTGAGAGCTTTGCACTGGTTTGGGAAAACTGGGAGGAGAGGGCTCCCTGCGCGCTTCAGCTTTCCCCCAAAAGATTGCTTCTGTCAGAGCAGATTAATCCTGGAAGTTCACAGGCTAGAAACACAACGCGTGGCGGGGAAGATTTGTTTCAAGGGGGAGGAGAGGAGCCTCTTCTGCGGGGCAGAGCGCGGGGAGCTGGTGAGTGGTAAAAACCATGGGAAGGCAGGAGAAGACCCACCCCTGAGGGAGCGGTGCCGTCCAGGGAGCAGCACCCACTGGCTCCCAGCTGGAGCCGGGGAACACAAGCCTGCACAGTCCGTGAGGAGGGTGGGAGCTGGTGGGATGCGCTTCAACTCCATCCAAAATGAATGAGCTGCTGTTCTCGGGGGTATCCGGCCCCCGACATTGAAGTACAAGTACGTGGCTGCCTCAAGTGCACTTGGCATCATCTGGTGCCTGGATACGCGCTAACGGAGACGGGGACCAGGCAGAGCCGTGAGTTGGGTGCTTGGGTATGACGTGCTTGGCATTAAAGTCCTGTTTGCTGCAACAAAAAGGTAAGAAACTTCAAAAGTGACAAGAAAAAAACCTCAGCCTCCCCCTCCCTTAATCCCACCCCCCCCGCCTCCCCAAACAGCAGTCTCACATTAGGAGTAGCCTTTGTCTGGAGCTGTATTTTCCAAGCTATGGTCCATTAGTCTAAAGCTTCTGTGTGGATGCCTGCAAGGCAAATTACAGCTCCTAGTGTGACAAAGGCAAGTCAGATTTCTTTTCTCCAAGAGCTGACACTTAGCAACCTTCAGGAGAGCGCTGTAGCAGAAATGCTGGACTGTGTGCTGGGCGGTAAGTGTTCGATGCTGTTCTCCCTCTCCTTTATCCCTTCAGATGCTGCTCCTTTGAGCAGTGAGCTAACTAATGGGTCCTGATGATTAATTTGTTCAGGGGTCTGTGTTCAGCTCAGAATTACATGTTTCCAAACTGGCTGCAGTTACTGGCTGCGTATTCACCAGCCTAATTCTGCAGAGTATGATCATAATTTGTGTTTTTTCTGGTAATGCTGTGTTAATGGATAAAAAGATGCTGTAGTTAAGAACAGTAGAAACCTCATATGCTGAAGATAAGAAACTTACCTGTGTATTCCCCCAAACATACGGTGTCTGTATAATTATTGATGTGTAAATCCCAGCTAACTTGTACCTAGCCAGTCTGGGCTTTATTCTTTCAGCCTGGAATTGACAATGGAAATCATGCTATTTGAAATCTTTGTAGAGCTCTAAAAGAAGTAAACGTGTTTAAATGCAGAAGTATTACACTGTGTAGGGGGATATATGCTTGTAGAAATATATATAGTTAAAGTGAAATGGTTAATGGCTCTTTTGACAGAGGAGGAAACTTCATGATTTAAATGTAATATATTGCCTTGAGGTCTCTGTGCTTGCTTAATCCTATCTGTATTCATAAAGAATTTGCAGCAGGAGAAATTTCATTGATTTGTTAATTGATATATAGCTTTGAATCCTCATTACGCTGGGTGCAGAGGGGAGGGAAGAGAGACAAGCACATTTATCTTTTTCTTTAAACTCAGCAGCTTCACTCTTAAATTAGGCTGCTCGCGTGTTATGGAGCCTCATTGCTCTCCCTGTTCTGTGCAGTAATTTTTGCTTTCTTAAAAGGTAGTAAACATTGCTGAGTCTTGATCTCCATCAGGGAAATGTATGAAGTGTTTCATCTCTTAAAACTATGGCTTTAATTATGCTTTTGTAGCTGTTGCCTTGCAGTCAATGTAACTGTAACAACTTGTGAGCAAGGAAAAGGGTATCATTTAGCCCTGGAGCATTTCTCAATAAAAATTGGCTTATTTATTTTCATAAGGAGTTAAAAGGGAGAAAAAGCAAGACAGTGGGGTTTTATTATGTAATACGAGTTAGAATTTTTTTTTTCCAAGTACAAGTTAGTTTTCTCTTCTACAGCAGTGAATGTATATAAATAAATAACCTTGTCTCTGAAGATATTTTAAACGCTGATCATTTGGAATACAGATAAGGATCAAACTGTGTGAATTAGTATTTTAGATAATTAAGGTGTATGTTGATGGGCTGTGGTGTTTCTTGGGTTGTTGCAGTCTGTTGGGTATCCTCTTGGGCAGAGCTTTCTGGTTCACCATTCAGACTTCCCTGTGTTTTGTCATGTGAAGTAAAACTCTTTGTTACTGGGCAAAAATTGATGTTAGAGTGCCTAGTATTGGTTCAGCTGCTATGTAGAGCTTCAATTTGTGTAAGAGTGCAGGCTTTGCTCCACTGTAGGCTGAGATAACCTTACTCTCTGGGTAAAGTTAATCCAGGTCACAAACTGAAATTTGAGAATTCTGAATCGGGGACTATCAAGTCAGTGAGAAGTGTGCTGTTTCATTTCCTCCTATGAGGAAATAACTGGCATGTCCTTGAATTTGGTTTGGTATGCACCCAAAAAAAATATCCTTTTTTTGTTGTTGTTTTTTAATGTGACATTAAAGCCTTCTCTGTAAGTTTTAAGAAGTTTCAAAATTGGAAATATCTTTATGGCTGAACTTAATAATTCTTTTAAAAAAAATAAACGATAAAATCTCATATCCAACTGATCTATCTAAAATGGTGGTCTAGTGATTTGGGAAAAAGGTGGCCTGCCATTTAAAGTTCTTTTCATACCTCCAGAAATGTGTTTGTTTTCCCTAACAAGCCAGATGTATCATTTACTAAGGAGAGGCAAATGGTTTGAGTGGGTTACTAAAGATGCTTACATCAGGCTTACATCAGAAGAAGGAGGTGCCTGGGGTGGCCATGTGCTTAAGGGAGCTGTTAGTGCACCCACTCTTTCATCTCGGGTCCTTGGTCACTGTCATTTAGTGCATGGAGATAAGTAAAATCCTGAAGAAATGGTAAAATGACCTGAGGTTGCTTATTTATGGAGAGGACTTGAGGAACCACCGGCTTGCCTGTCAGATACCAATGTGATGTCTAATACCCAAACTACCAGTGGGGCTTACTGATTCAGAGCCTCTGGTTTTAAGAGTCCAATTTAGTCTTTACAAAATGTAGATTCATATCATGTGTCAGGCTGCTTCATATTTTCTTTTTATTTTAAAAATAGAATCTGACTAGGTTATAGTAGTCTTCATAATATATGATTAGCAACAGAAGGCTAGATCAAGTCATCAATTTTTAAGTGGAAATCTACTTTGCTACCAGCGGAGAATTGCTTAAAAATTGATGGCACAATCTGGCCCACAGTGAACAGGGGATTTCTGCAGAAAGTGTTAGTTGTACTTCTTCTCAGTTTCCATCCTGGTGGTGGCAGGGACCCAGAAACTCAAGGTCAGTGTGCTGGAATAGTCCAATACTTGTTGGAAGACAAAAGGCTTAAGGATGATTATGTAAAAAAAAAAAAACAACAACAAACCAACAACAACAAAAAAAGGTTAAAAAGCTACCAAACCCATAGAAAAATTATACACTACAGCTATTTTCCTCTCAGTGAAAACAACTATATTTCTCTAATGGCATGCATAAGTGAAGGACATAATCATTCTGTAAGCGAGAGAGAGACTTCCAAGTACACAGAAATAGAGGTTGTTTACTTTATTTGTTCACGTTATGTTGTTGAGGTGTAAATATGTTTTATGTAAACATTTTGCTGTGCTAAGTGCTACTAGACTTCATAATTACAAATTAGAAAACCAGAGTAGGGCCTCTTCTGGGCCTCAGAGGATGTGCCTGGGCAAGTACTAATAACTGTAAATAAAGACAAAATGCTCGTGCCATGCATCAGTATTTTTAATCAAGTAAAACATGTTTTAATCCACTAAAACTCTACAGTAACTGAAAGCAAAGCCACATTGCCTGGTCATTATCTCTTTGGAAGAGAGGTGGTCAGGGCTGTGCTGCTGGGTGCTGTCCCATGTGAAAATGTTTAAGGTTGGAGGGTAGACCTCTGTACTTGCTCAAGGGTGTAGGTGACAAATGGCAGCCTTTTTTTTTTCTGATCTGCTCAAAAAAGACAACTGGGGAGATTGCAGTCAGCCAGACTCCAGGGAAAGCTCTGGGAATGTAGAGGTGTGAAGTGTTAACCTCGTCACCCTGTTAGCTGAGTACCTCGGTCACAAAAATGGTCAGGCTATAGACTTAAATTAACTCTGCCAGGTAGACTGAGTAGACCTAATGCTCTCCCAGGCTCATGCAGTGTCATGACCCACTAAAATGTTAGCTGAGCATGGGAGCATTGCACTTCAATGTGATCACTTAAAAGATCCTTAAATACCTAATCAGAGACACCAGCAAGAACAAAACCTGTTGGGTTTGTTGGTGTGGTTTGCTCTCCATCACATCTTAGTCTTACCATGGCCCTTGCTGTAGAAGACACAACAGTAGCAATAAGAGAGTACTAAGAGTCCAGGAGGTCTGTCCCGATTACAGGGATGGATGGGTGGATGGGGAGCCTGAGCTGCTGGGGGTCTCTGACCTGTCATTTCTCCCACCACTGAGACAGGCTGGTTGTCTGCATAAGCACAGCATTGCCATGTCTATCTGCACAGCATGTCTTCATCCTGGGGGTTGAGGCATTCCTGCTACAGAGTCACAGGGAGAAAGTTACCCTGGAAAGGACCACAGCAGGCCTCCTAGACCGGCCTCTGACCAACAGCGGGGTTCAGGATTACCTCAGGGCATTTCCTGGTTGATATTTTTAAAAACCTCCAAGAACAGAGACTATGCAGCTTCCCAGGATATCTCTCTGGGCTCTTGGCAAAGAAACTTGAGGTTGCTCTATGCTTTTTTAAACCCTCCCATGAACAAGTGGGGGACACTAATTAGATCCTCCCCTTGATATCTCCTCCCCAGTCTAAATAAGCCCCCTCCTTGTCTCCAAGCTAAACAAGCTCTCCTCCAAGTGTGGTTCCTGCAGCCCTTGGCTGGACTCGTGCCAGTTTGTCACTCCCTCCTGTGGGCCCAAACCTGGATGCAGAAATCCAGATATGGCCTCGTGAGTGCCACATGGAGGGTGTTTTGGGGGGTACAAAGGTGTTACCCCCGACACCTCTCAGTTTATTCACCTCCCAGTGAAGTCTCCATTATCCTCCAGTTTGTGGAGTGGACATGTATATCAGCCATTGGCCTCCAGGATGCAAATGGCTTCACACACTGATCTACAAAACACAGGGCTGGAAGGAGAAATTGTCTTCTACTCAAGCGCTGTCATGTATTGTGCAGAACTCTCCCACGGGATGGTGTCCCATCAATAATACCCTTCTCCACAACTGTCTTGCCTCCTCTGTCTCGCCTCTGCTGCATCCTTGGGCTCTCCCTCTGCAAGAGGAGTGTGGAAGAAAGGGGCTGATGAGGGAGTACCATAATGTGCTGCCTTCAGAGGCACTAATTGGAAAACAGTCTGGTATAGATGGGCCTGGCAGAAGTGGTGGGGAGGAGAAGACTGTCACCCCCTCCCCGGAGAGGCAGTATCATGTCAGGGCTGGTTTTGGAAATGCAGCTCCTTTTTCATGCCTCTGCGGGCTGGAAGGTCACGGGCTGTTTTCCTCAGAGGTTTTGGCCTTTTTCCCTCAGAAAGGAATCTCACATCCCACGTGGTGGCTCTGACACAGTTTCTGGGTATCATCTTCCCGCGTTACTGGCAGGCTCTGGCTTGTGACCCCTTTTAGCTCAGTCAGCTTGGGAAAGGGTATGTAGAGCACCATATCCAAGTGCTCCCACAGCTGCTCCTGCAGCATTTCCAGCACTCGGAGCCATAGACAAAATCTGCAATTTGAACTGAAACTTTTCCTGTCTGCTTCTTGGCCTTGGGATGGTTTATTTACTCATTTATTCATTTTTGAGTTTGAAGGTAAATCATTTAACCATATTTCAGCTACCAGAATGTGAAGGGAATACAGTCAAATAGTCTTCTGTGAAATTAATTCATAAATTATAATACACCTGATGAGGAGATTGGATGAGTTAATTGGAAAGCTGTAATTAACTGCTTAGAAGGAGGATGCAGCCCCCCTTGGTTCACGTGCATCCCATGGCGTGGGAGTCCCTCAGCCAGAGCCCCAGCTCATCCCTCAATGCCTGGGGAAGTCAAGCATCCCAACTGCTTGTGGTTTTCTCTCACCTTCCTGAATTTCCTCCTGTGCTTTTTTCCTTTGTCTGTGCTGGCAGCTGCAACGGTGATTGTTCTGTGCAATTGTAGCTTGCATAATGATACAGGAATTAACAGATCTCCCTTTAAGAGTTTGCTCCAGCAGGTCATGTTGTGCACCAGCATCTCATTGTACTATGTTCAAATTCCAAGTAATTTCTTTTCCTTTTTTTTTTTCCCCTGCTAGTAGATTGTGTCTAAATAGCTGGAAGATTTTTCCAACTTAAAGCTTTTTCTGAGAGATAATCTCTGCTTGTCCACTTCATATAAAGCCGGTGATTAATGCATGAAGAAGATCATATGTATTTTGCTTTTCATACTAGTTACAAACATTGACTGTATTTTCTGGGAAAGTAAAAGTGATACTACTTTTTCAATTCTGAATTTCAAATTGGCACTGAAGTACAGAATAAAGGGCTGTTTAGGGTTGAAAAACTTCCACTATTTGCAATACTGAGATCTAATTTATACTCTTAATTTATACAATGTTAGCAGTAGCCATGATGAAGTCCTTCCTGACTCTGCAAAGCTCAGTAGAAAGCCCATGTGGCTGAAGCAAAGGAATGAGAGGGGGTTTTGTGGAGGAGATTTGCGCAGGTCACCACTGGATATTGAAAAGGGGAAACTCCCCGTTTCTGCTACATGGAAGTCAGTGGAGCAGAGTGCCCTCTGTTTCTTCTGTATGATAGGGCAGAGTCTCACACTTCCATTGTAAAATTTCTGGGAATGTCCATTTATATATGTAAATATAGATCTTCTTTACACCTTCACTGCTTTCATGGAATCATAGAGCAGCCCAGGCTGGAAGGAACATCAGAAGACCATTCGATACAACCTCGTATGGGAAAGGCAACCTAGATGTGACTGAACAGGGCGCTAGACAATCTCATCTTGAAAATCTCCTGCGATTGGGACTGTACTATGACCCCTGGAAAGGTTGTTGGGGTGAATGATTGTTCTTCACAAAGAGTGACACGGAGATTGCAAAGAGCAACAGGTACAAGTTGCACCAGCGGAGTTTTCATCTGAAGGGAGCCTATAGGAGAGCCAGAGAGGGACTCTTTGTCAGGAAGGTTAGTGAAAGAACAAGGGGCAACGGTTTTAAATTGGAAGATTTAGAGATTTAGATTAGACACCAGAAATAAATTCTTTACAGAGAAGGTGGTGAGACACTGCCACAGGTTGCCCAGGGAAGTCGTGGACGCCCCATCCCTGGAGGTGTTCATGGCCAGGCTGGATGGGGCTTTGAGCAACCTGGTCTAGTGTAAGGTGTCCCTGCCCATGGCAGGGGGGTTGGAACTAGTTGATGTTTAAGGTCTCTTCCAACCCAAACCATTCTATGATTCTATGATACAAAAGAAATGAAACCTCTAGCTGTGTACATATGCATCCATGTGTGACTTGCACTCCTCTGTTGGACAGGTGCATTAGCTAAGCATAAACACATTTAGTTAAAACCTGGCTTAGAAAACCTGTGTTTATCCCAGAACTGCTCACTAAGGTATTCCTAAGCAAGGGATCAATCCCTGTAAGCTTTGCAGACTTGCTAAAGCGAGGTGTCTACTGGAAATTGGATCCTTTCCCTTCAGTGTGCTTTAATCCTGCCCTTATTGCTGGAGATGGGACAATTTTTCCACTCAGGTACTATTTTCTCAAAGTCAGTTACAAACTGGATGATTCAGGGTCGCCCGTTTTTGTGCACAGTGTGTGAACCTTGCTCGGATGCTCCCTGGAGATGAGCCCTCCTTAGGAGAGGGGAGCTGTGAGACGCGTGTGAGAGGCAGGAGAGCAGGGCTTAAGGAGCTCTCTCCTGGAGAATGGTTATTATCCCTGCACTATATGTTGCATAAAGTGGTGTCCAAGCAAGCAGGCAGCTGTGGTGGGTGCCAGGGACCCTCAGTGAGCCCTCCCTCGGGCTCAGTGGGGGAGTCAGGCCAGCAGAGCAACTCTGCAGGAAGGGGGAGAAGGGTAGTTCCCTGGTGGGGGGCAAGCTTGTGCCTTTCCTGCCCACCTTTGCCTGTGGGAAACAGGTGTTGGTACCAAAAGTTAATGGTTGCTGAAGTGCTTCAGAGATGAAGGTGAGGTTGTTACCCAGGCAGGCACTTCTTCAGGGTGCAACTTTCAGAGGAGCCCAGGTGACCTTGTGGTGTAAGGGTTTAGAAAAGGCATTGGGAAAAAAAAAAAATCACAATGATCTTTCTGCTCTTGCTGTTTAAACAATATAAGGTTTCCACAGCCTGAAGAGTTACTCTTGTTTGTTTTGTCAGTGTCCGCTTTAAATAGCATTATTTTGGAAGAAGGAAGGTTCATGCACTTCGTATGTCTATTTATGTTTTCTGCATACTACTTCCCGGACTTGTGCATGGTATTTTAAGCGTGATTACCTCCCGGTGTTGATATGTCTGTGCTGCCTCTCTAAATTCAGCTGATGCCTGTTGGCTTCGTCGCGTGTTTCCAAAAATATAAACTTCAGAGCAACAGGATTCAACCGAAAGAAGTGTCCAAAGGAAATTGTGGCAATCGCTCGGCTACAAACGAGCAGCCAGTGTTAAATGTGCAGCACTTCTTTCAGCCACCCTTGTCTCATCACCTGCTGGAGCTCTGTCTGCGTGAGTGCTTTCTAACTTGCTCTTTCTGTTTCTTCATGCTTCCCTGGATTCAGAGAGAGGTAAATGACTTTCGTTTTTTTCCATTATTCTCTGTGTTTATCCTTCCAGCATGCACCAAATATAATGCTCGTATCAGTTTGCTTGTATCAGTGAACAAAAGCTGAACTTCAGTGAGTAAACTTGTATCTCTCTGTCACCTTTTCACCTCGCTATTAACAGTATTATAATTCAGTATTGCCTTTTGTGGTTTTTTTCCAGGTCCCAAATCCTCAAGTACTAGAACAGTTTAAAATTGTGCTGTGCAGTGATTCAATATTTGCTTCTGGAGCTTTCATTTTAAAATTTAGATATTGTTGTTCTCTGAATTCTGAAATGCAGGGAAGTGGTATTAAAATCCCACCTTTTATTTACAAAAAAAAAAAATTAAACTCCACAATGCATGGAGCAGGGAATTTTAAGACCTGAGTTTAGCAAGAATTTGAAACAGTCTTTATTTCCTTTTTTTTGGTATTTGTTTCGGATCCAGCTGGGTTTGTCGCTTGCCTTTCAAGTTTGAAGAAAGGTTGTCCCCAGTATGTTTGGTTTGTTTCAGTGCACAAAGGCATCGTTTGGGATTCTCTACAATGCTCCCCGTTTCATGGGAGCGCAGACAGTGGGGCATTGTAGTCAGGTGCTTTGCAGCACCAAGGGCTGCAGCCACTCCAGAGGCTCTTACTGATTGAAAATGGGCGAGATTCGGGTTTGTTTGCTCTTCTAAATTGCGAGGACTTGATGCTGGAGCTGGGTAGAAGGAACGTGGCTTGGAGATGCGGGCCGTTCCTCGCGTTTGCTTTGTGGATCATAATGAGAACGGTTTCCAGGCTCGACTGGTTTTTAATCAATTCTTTGGGCGGCGCTGGCCTAGGGAAATGTTTGAACTTTCTTGATTGTGGCTTTGCAATCTAATGTAGATTTCATGCATGTGGGAAGGAAGGATCCTCCCAGACAAACGCTGGCAAAAGCGTGCTGCAAGCAGATTCCTGGGTAGTGTCTGCGCACGATGGCTGTGCTCTCTGTCTGAATAATAAAGAACAAAGGAGAGCTAGTAAGCAATGCTTATAAAACAAATCACACCAGGGAGATTAACTGTTCTGGTGTCATCCGCTGTCTTCTTCAGTTAAATCTGTAGTAGTGCTTTGAACGTCTCAACTTGATGTATTTCTTTATTAAATCTGTAGATACTCCTTACAAACAAAGGCCCACGTCTTCCAATTAGACCTGGAAGAAGCATTGTCAAAAATATCTAAATGCTAATTTGTCAAAATCAAATTTACAGGATCTGCTGCAAAGAGGCCCTTCAGAAGTTCACAGGCATAGTAACACATTCATTTTACTTAAAGGAAATTCAGCATTCATCAAAACTGCTAGACCTGCCATCCTGAACCACCACTTTGCAGTGCTGCAAAGGAGAAGCAGCAACTCCAGTGGCCTTGATAACCCACTTCCTTTGTGTTTCTTTTCCTTGAAAACCACTGCCCAGGGTAGGAAGGCAGCCCCTGCCCGTGCACATTTCATAAATGTTGTTAAGCAATTAAGCAATGAAAAATTTGTAGCCATAAAGTCAGCGTTCAGTGATTTTCATGGGATCTGTCACAGAAGTTCTGTCTTCCTGTAAGTCCGTTTATAAAACAAGCTGAGGTCTAAGGTGCTGCTTGACTTTTCAACTTGGCATGTGTGTCTAGCAGTAGGTAAGCAGCAGAAAGCCCCATCTGACCCCCATGCACCAGCTGGATGTGTCACACTGTTCTCTGGGCCCCCCTCCTGCTGCTGGTGCTACAAGAGCACAGCATCTTCAGGGAAGGCTTGGTGGTGACCACAGCATTTGTGATGGATTGCTCTTCTTGCCCTGACAATAGTACTTTGGCCCTCGGGAGGTGAGGTTGGGAAGGAGGACCAGCATGGAATGTAAATCTTAGCTGTGCAATCCATACTGTTGTCTCTATGTTAACACAGCTCGTGTGTCTGGAGAGCTTGGAATACTGAGTCCTGCTTGGACGTGACTCCATCTATGTACATCTGTGGCAATATAGGCCTTGGTAGTAGAAAGGGAAATAATTTGTAACATCTCAGATGGGGAATGGCTTCTCCAGCTTCACAAAGATCAGGCCACGGGACGGGAGTTGGAATGAAAGTCATGCAAAGACTTTCAGGCTTGGAAGCGCTGGGCTCGGAAAGGCTGAGCTGGGTATGGGACACAGCGGCTCTGTGAGGGTTTTAACGAATTTTGGAAGTGCGCAGAACTGTGGCGATGATAAGACATCAAAGGAAAACTGGCAGGCTCTGTGTTTTAGGGCTGCCAGATTAAAGCCTCTGAGTATCACACAAAGTAGCCCAGGCTCCTCCTTGAGAGTTAGCGGGTGACGTTATCACGGAATGAAGCGAGCAGCCTTTCAGCAGGGGACAGTTTGCCCTACAAACTTCATGCATGAATTAGAAAAACAAGCTACGCTGTGTCAATGCCAGACCATCTGAGGAGAATTTCATAAATGCAGAACTGGTGGTTTGCTGCAAGGAAAATGCATGTTTAAGTTGTGTGGGAACTGAAATAAGAAAAAAAAAGTCTCTGCTTGAGAGGGCATCTTAACTACTTGGGTTAAAAATTAATGACCGGGCCAAGTCTGCCATTCTGCTGTGGAGCAGCCAGAAAGGTGCAGGAGCTCCATGGGATGGAGCTCTTGGAGTGAAGGAAAATTGCAAGGCTTTTGTATGTTTTTAGGATTGCCAGAAACTGCCAGAAACATAGAGAAATTTATTCTCTCCCACATCTCTTCCAACTCTAATTATTGAGAAGAGAATACCTATGGTTAATGTTGGGGAGGGA
This sequence comes from Scolopax mira, assembly GCA_004320125.1. NCBI lineage: Eukaryota > Metazoa > Chordata > Aves > Charadriiformes > Scolopacidae > Scolopax > Scolopax mira. The sequence continues at coordinate 390,408 of BJBW01001823.1, read as the reverse complement.
TTCTTTATGAGGAAGTGAAACAGTGGGGCAAGGGGGAACAGTTTTAAGCTGAAAGAGGGGAGATTCAGATTAGATATCGGGAAGAAATGCTTTGCTGTGAGGGTGATGAGATACTGGAACAGGTTGCCCAGAGAAGTTGTGGATCTCTGGAGGTGTTCAAGATTAGGCTGGATGGGGCTTTGAGAAACCTTGTCTAGTGGGTGGTGTCCCTGCCCATGGCACAGGGCTGGGACTAGGTGATCTTTCTTAAAGTCTCTTCCAACTCTAAGCATTCTATGAAATGTGAAGGAGAAGACATATTTTTCTCTTTAAAGTGTAAAGTTATTTTTCTTCCTCCTGCTGCAGGTTTTGATTCCAAAGTGGTTGGTGTAGTCACCTGGAGAAGGGGTTTCCTTTGGAGGGTGTGGAAGGGAAGCAGTGGTTTCATTTGGTGTCCATGTGATTCTGGTAGGCGAAATGGAAGTTGAAAAGTCCTCAGTAAATTTACAAACAGATTTTGCAGCTTGTGTGAATGCTGTTTGTTTCAGCTAGTTCTGGTTTCTTACTTTCGGGTTTTTCTTCCTAACTTCACAAACTCCCAGACTTTATTTCAGCTATAAATCATTTCCCTTTCTCCTGTGTATAAGACCAGTCTCAGTCAAGGATTTAAAGTGTTGATCCAGAAGGTCTGTAATTTCTGCCATACATATTACTGCAGGGTTTTTTACACCTCATCCTCTCTTGCTATCATAGAATCATTTTGTTTGGAAAAGACCCTTGGGATCATCATGTCCAACCATCTACGCTACTCTACCAAGTACCCCTGTACCATATCCCCCAACACCACATCTAAATGATTCTTAAACACGACCAGGGATGGTGACTCAACCCTCTCCCTGGGGCAGCCTATTCCAATGCCTGACCACTCTTTCCATGAAAAATTCTTTCCTAATGTTCAGTCTAAACCTACCCTGTTGGAGCTTGAACCTATTTGTGATCCTAGAATATTGGTGTGTCATGGAAAACCCCCGTCAGGGCATGGTCTTATTGGTGTTTTATTTATCTGCTTTTCTTCTCATGTGTCTTCTCTCACTTTCCTTGCTTTTCTCCTTCTCCGCTCCTTCATTCTGCTCCCATGGACATTCATATCTCACCAGTGAATGGCAGCCTCCTGCCACAGGTGCCTTCTGACCCCCCAGCCACCAGCAGTGGTGGCTGCTGTGCCCTTTTTCCTTCCTGCTGTGACAACTCACTGGTCAGCCCTTGCCAGGAAAGCAAAAAGTGAAGCCTGGATGTTACAGGCCTGGGAGATGGTTTCCCGGCAGCGTGTGCTCAGTGGCCCCGGGTTCACGGGAGGGGGTACGGTCACACCAGTGCATGGAAATCCACAGTCACCTTCTGTAGGCTATTCTGGATGAGTTTCAATCAATTTTAAGCCCAGCCCGGAGGATCTCATTTTCTGGTTCGAGGATTCTTGTTACAATTTGTAGTACATAAATCTGTAAAGCAATTTACATTTTCCTGCATGTACATCACTTTAATATAGTTGGTTTAAATAGTGGCACTTTAATTTTGATTCATAAGAGTAAAAGATTTTGTTTCAGACTTCAAGGCGAGGTTGTTGGGGGGGGGGGGGGTTAACAAGAAAAAAAAGAAAAAAGGGTTCTACACTCCTTTGAAGAAATAAGTTTATAGTGAGAAGGTAATGGAGGATGTGCTGCTCTTCCAGGCTGTGCTTAATTGGGATGTCTCTGAGGATTTTAGCCTAATAGTGGCAAATGGCTATGGCTGCTACTCAAACAGGACAGCATTAGCATAAATTGCATTTAATGTGATTAAATTCATCCAAGGTTGAGCAGCTAAGTGATGCTTAGCCAGGTGTTAAATCGGTATGGCTATCTAAGGTTTAGTCAATTACTGTAGACATTTGCCAATTAAAGAGGGTAAAAGAGCAAATAAAAATGAAATTCCTTTCTACTTAGCACCTTACGTTGTCTTTGCAATTCTCTAAATTGCTTTTTAAAATATCTTTCTCCTGTATTCTTTCAAAATAAAGAAATTTCTGCTGGATTTTTAACTGTTCAGCAGAACCAGTTTTACCCATTTGTGCAGCAAAATAATTTTCTTACCTATTTTTCTGCTTATCTAGCTTTTTTTCAGAATGCTGATTTATATCCAGTTCCTATAACTGGATACTAGTGGATCATGTAGTACCTGCACAAATGATTTCTAAAAATAATAGAATTACCTGCTATGCAGTACCCCTTCTCTCTAATCCGGGGCCAACAGAAGTAGTGAGCTTATGTTACAAAGTTTGAAGAATATACAGCTTTTTTCTGCAACAAAGTATGTTGTTTTCCCACTAACACCTCGTTGCTCTCCCCGTGCTGCTGTCTCTTCTGTGCTTTTGACACAGGGAAGGGAATTTTACCAGGAGATGAGGCTCAAATCCCACGGGTTTCATGTGCACACACCTTATTGAGACAGAGGAGACCCCAGCTGATGGGATGTGACCTGTTAACGTGGCTCTGTATCCAGCCATGGGCTTTGTAGAGGCTTTTGACTCTCTTTTTTCCTCTTTTCCCAGCAAGGTGTAAAGACAAGGGAATGGTAAGAGGAGGCATTTACCCTTGTCCGTAAATTTCTATTGCAAACACGTTACTCGGGACTTCTTTATTATCAAATGGAACATGTTGCACATAAATCTCACTTAAATGTTAATCAGCTTCAAGAGAGCTGCAGTCGAATGAAGGTTTACAGATGAAGTGACCCAGAAGGGATCTGAAGTGAAAGAAGAATCAGAGAACAGTCTTCTGGCTTACTTGGTATTCAAGGCTTTGGTCACACAAGCTGTTGCCTTCTCTCCTCTGCAGGGAAACACAAAACTTTTCCAAAGTTTTACTTTGTTATTGACGCCGCAGGGAGCAGATGCTCAGGAATCCCAGAAGCCATACCTTTCTTCTCCAAGAGGGAGCACAGAGGCTGGTTCTGTTTTCCCAACAAATGCCCAAAGCAAGGCTGCAAGGCTCCTGCTGGCCATGGTGGAGGCGACTGCCACCAGCCTGTGCCACCATCTCCACGTGCTGGCTACAGGGCTGCCATGTAGGACCCCTCATGTGAGCACATGGGCACCTGGGTGGCTTCATGAATTAATGAAATCAGTTGTATTGTTTGCACAGTGTCAGAAGGGAGAGGGGAGGTTCGCCTCCTCGTCTGGATTGATGGTTTGAAGACAGATGGTGCTGGCAGGGCTATGTGTGATGCAGTACCAGGGGTTGTGAAGAACTTGGATTTCCTCCTCTGCCTCAGCAGATTTACAGATGCAGGCCCTGATCATCTCCAAGTTTATGCATATTCACGATCCGTGCATATAATTAGACGATTTACTTTGTTCCAGCTGGTCAGGTACTTAGAGTGAAACGCTGGTGTGTGTCTGAGGGTTTTATTAGCTCTCAGTAGTTGAAATTGATGTACTGGGCTGGTGTTTCGTTTTCTCCTGAAATTGTGCTCTGCCACCTTGTTGATGAACGCCTGCCTTACAAGCACAAGCAGAATCAGTTACAGAAGCTGCAGGGCCGAGTCCTGGAGAGGCCGATGGAGGCGTTCCGTGCTCTGCTGCCGTACCCAGGCAGGGCTGGCTGAGACGAGGTCTGGGCCAGCTGACCCCACCAGCACCTTCCCGGCACCCACCAACACCCCAGCGGGCAGGAAGGGACTTCCTGGCACTTGTTCAAGGCGACTCGACTTAAATGAAATTTCACAGGACAAAGATGAGACATTCTTGCAGCCTCCGGGGCTTTCTGGGCCACGCTCTGGAGACTTGCTGCAAACAGTAGAGGTGTCAACGTTTCTTCAAGAAGAACCCCCAGTATCGATGCAGTCTGGCAGTGAGTGGACTGAGAGCAGCCCTGCCAAGAAGGACTTAGGTGTACTGGTGGGTGAAAAACTGGACATGAAGCGGCAATGTACGCTCGTAGCCCAGAAAGCCAACCACATCCTGGGCTGCACTAAAAGCAGGGTGGCCAGCAGGGCAAGGGAGGTGATTCTGACCCTCTACTCTGCTCTGATGACACCCCACCTGGAGTACTGTGTCCAGCTCTGGAGCCCTCAGCACAGGAAGGACATGGAGCTGTTGGAGCAGATCCAGAGAAGGCCACGAAGAGATGCTCAGAGGGCTGGAGCACCTCTCCTATGAGGACAGGCTGAGAGAGCTGGGGTTGTTCAGCTTGGAGAAGAGAAGGCTCCAGGGACACCTTATAGCCCCTTCCAATACCTAAAGGTACTTTAGATGGGGACAGACTTTTTAGCAGGGCCTGTTGCAACAGGAGGAGGGGTAATGGTTTTAAACTAAAAGAGGGTAGATTCAGACTAAATATAAGATAATGTTTTTTTATGATGAGGGTGGTGAAACACTGACACAAGTTGCCCATCCTGCCCAAGTAGATGACCCATCCCTGGAAACCTGGAAACATTCAAGGTCAGGTTGCATGGGGCTCTGAACAACGTGATCTAGTTGAAGATGTCCCTGCTCATTGCACAGGAGGTTGCATCAGTGTTTGAGAATTTACTCAAAATCAATATGTTGCATTTTGAGTAAAAATAATGTCTTTGTGGGTAGTATCTGTCCTTTGGCAAGTGCAAAGCAGATCTGTTCCGTCAGGACTGCTGTCATCCTCCTGTTGCAGGGCCAACAGGATTGTAGGCACTTCTGTGGCAGGACCAAAGTGAACCCCTGGTCACCTGGAGCGTCCCACCACAGATACCACATCCATAACACCCGTCAGACTCCTCCTCCCTGCCCTCACTGCAGGTCTTACCATCCAGGGAGGTTACTGAGCCAGGCTGTGCATGTGGCTCGTTCATTTGGTTGTCGTTAGCCTTCCGGAAACAGAGGAATGTTCTTGCTGAGAGAGTGTGCAAGCTCGTTAAATGTCAGCGCTGCCCTTGATCTGAAAAGTAAATTTATGCTTGTGAGAAAAATGAGACTCAGCAGACTGTCCCAGTCCACCTCTCTGCCTTTAAAATGCCATGGGAAATACTCTCATGTAAGGTGTTTTCCCAGTGCATAAGTATGAGTTGCATTCTTTTATGACCAAAATCTTTGATGCTGTCAGAATTCAGTCTTTATCACAGTTCTAATTGTTTGGCTCATTTTTATCTCTGCAGTCCTTTGATTCCTACCTCCTGTGGGAGATAACGTGCTGACTAAACACGTTTAGTATTATCTTCCAGGTTCCCTTAAGGCTGGAAATCCTCGCAGTTGAGCTTGGGTTTCAGGTGAGCTCTCTGCTGGGTGAGATTTAATGTGGCCTCAGGGATTGTCCATCTGTCAGGGACTTGGTGGGGCAGTGGTCACTGTCTGACAGCTCCTGCAGCAAAGCATGGTAGATTCCTTGGGACACTTGTGAAGTGCCAGGGCATTGCCAGAGCTGCTGATCAAAGGTTGGACTACAATTTCTTGGGCTGCTACAAATGGGTTTTGCTGGCAATGTGTTAAGTCCTCCAAGCCCCAATGACTTGTTTTGGTGGCTGTGTCCCACCTTAGTTTTAATTAATGATAAAAGAAGGTTCTAACAGATAGCTGAATGGCTAACAGAAGGGGCAAGTTATCTTCTGTGCTTGTGCAACTCCTTGAAGGTGGTGGTCTTATAATTAGAAATCCTGGTATTGTACAGTGCTCCTGGGGCTGTGCAGATTTCTGTTTATCCAAACAGTGCAGGCAATTTGGGAAAACAACACAGGAATGATTTACCAGTCCTCAGAGGAATAACATTGATCAGAGGTAAAAGCTTGTAAATGGTAATAAATAGCCATTTAATGGTCACACAGGTGGCTTTCAGTGTTATCTTAAACTAATGTGCACACAGGTTTCAGCTGTTATGTCTTCACTCCCAGAGAATAGACCTTGATCCAGTGGTGAGGTGTGGGTTTGCTGCCCTGCTCTGAAGAGGGGGAAGTAGTAGCAGATCCCTGTCTGTTAACTGAATGATGTTTTCACATTGCAGTTAAAATATTTGTAAGGGAAGGTATTTGGACTCAAAAATGTGAAATCTGAAAGTTAGGGTATTCAAAAGATGTCAGCTAAAGCTGAACACATGGAAAACAAAAACGCCAAATGCTCAGGATGTCTGGAAGTTCCTCACTTGAAGCTCTTGAACCAGGCAAGGTCTCATCAGAATTCAGGATATTGCGTGTTGGGACTTCTGTGAGCCTGAGCATTTCCAACTACCTGCTCTGCAGATCATTCAGGAGCATCAGTAATGTTGAAGGCTTACTTCAAAAGGCTAAAATCTCAAAGGTTTTTTGTGTGACGCTTGGTTTCATTTTTTGCCCAGTATTGCTAATTCTCTGTAGGCCGTAGCTGAGCCATACCGCCTTCTCTTGGTCTTATTACTGGAGTGCAGGTAGGAGTCTTCAATTGGCTTTTGAAACATTCAGCAAGGAGGAAACCTTTCTAAAGCAGGGCTTGGCACATGTGCACAGGAGCCAAAAAGCATCACCTTTTTTCCAGGAATAAGATTCCAGCTGGAACTCAGCATCTCTGTGAACTTGGGGTGCAGCAAAAGGGAACAATGTGCCAAAAGGCTCTTCTTGCAGATTGTGGCCGAGGTGCTTGGGGGTCAGGCTGGAGCTAGAAAACCTCAGGGCATCTTCAGTAATAGCCAGGACCTTCCTGAATTATTGCTTTGCAATTTTTTTTCTGCAAGTCACCAGCAATTGGGTAAAACTGTCCCTCCCCAGGGTGCCTGTGTCATACGAGGTGGCAGGGGGACAGCACAGCATGTTGGGGTGCAGTGAGATGGAGAGGTCCCTCCAGCTTCCTCAATTTTCTGCAGGGTTCTGTCCTGTGGAATTGCTTCTGAATCTCAACTCCTAATAGTTTGGTTTGGGGGCTTTTTAATTATTATTCCTCAGGCTTGAGGTTGTGAATCAGTTAGAGGAACAACCTGTGCCTGTCACTGAGCATCCCAGACTGGGGACAACTGCCCCTTTCGTTGCAAGGGCTCACTAATGACAAAATCTAGTGCTGCCAAATTAAATATAGATAAAGTACTTAACTGCAGGACAACCTTCATATCTCGGAGAGAGCTGGAAGTCCAGCTGTCAGTCTTTGCTTCTCCCTGGGTAACTTCAGCACAGAATTTTCCAATTCACTGGGCATCTACAATGAATGAAGAAATTGGGAATCTGTGCTGCATTAAACCCCGCTCAGCATAGTTACAGTCTTCAGTGTAAACTGAAGTGTTCATGTATATAAATGTATGTTTCATGTATGATTTAGGAGGGGAGGGACAATATGGGGTTTTGTCCACCTGCAATGTCCCTCCTGTCTCTTCATCAGTCGGGATCTTGCTGGTAATTAGTTACAGGTAAAGAGAAAAGGCACTGAAAGGGGACTTTAGCCATAGGAGGCTGTTGGGAGCTCCAATGTCTGGTCTCATTCTCCTTCACTACTCAGCGTAGCTCTGCTGGGACACAAAGTCCCAAAGAAATCTGGAGATGGTGAGAGGGTCACAAAGTAGAGCTGGGCTGTGGTCACTCAGAGGACATGTACAAGCCGAGGTGCAAGACCAAGCAGTGGAGAGCCTGGTGCAACAAGAAGATAACTGAGTTGGGAAGAAGCCTGGCTTTGCCTGGTTGCCTTGCCTTCCCTGCTACAGAACCAGCTTCAGGTCCCCACTCGTGAATGGGTTAATGGATGTCTTTGTTCCAAGAAGGTCATGAAAGCAAATTAGCTCTATGGGACCATGGTGATGAGGTCTTGAAGCAGGGGCAGTCCTTAACTTGGTATCCAAAAAATGGGCATGTATCTGAGTTCTGATGCTTTCTTTACACCATGCACCCACTTAGACTTTTCCAGAAGAGCTCCAAATCTTCTGAGATTTGGAGAACAAACATACATAATCCTGGCATTTCCATCACCTGTGATAAAAACCTGTGCTATGTCGTAGTGAGCGGTCAGTGTGGTGCAAGAATCTCTTTTGTAGGGCAGCTTTATTTAACTTTTGAAAAATTAAGGTCAGAAATTTAGGCCAATTAGTGTGAGCAAAGCTCAGCAGGTTCACATCTCCCTGACGCAGCCAGATCTCTAATTACTGTCTGCATATTTTAAACACTTTATACAATCTTTTGAAATGCGATTTTTCTCAGACTAGAATTTTGTCTGCTGTTTCTCAGATTTTTTTTTAGGATTTAAGACCTGCATGTGTTTTCTGTCTTAATCTGTAATTCTCTCCCCACTTCATCTTAATAAAATCAATAAAATATTTGAGTAAATTTTCCCGTGTATTTACAGTCGCAGTTGGAATTATGGGTTGTCAGTTCAGTAGGTTGCCAGGGTCAGCAAACCAGTGAGCTCTTTAATTATCTAGATTAAGCACCAAACTTTAGGCCTGTGTTTCACGGGTGTGCAGTTTCTTACATTTGTACGTCTGCCTCGTGTAAGGCGCCTGCTTCATTCTTTTACAGCTGGGAATTAACAACCTGTTAAATTGCAGTAGCACTCGCTGCTTTGGAGATACTACTCATTCTGATGCCTTAAGGTGTTTTGCTTCTAACTTGTCCATTCGTTACGTTTACACAGAGACTTCGCTTACGTGGCGAGAGACAAAGACACCAGAATTCTGAAATGTCATGTGTTTCGATGTGACACCCCCGCGAAAGCCATCGCCACAAGTTTACACGAAATCTGCTCAAAGGTGGGTGGACTTTATTATAGTCTCTTTAGAGGTCGCTGAGCCTCATACTTGCTATCAGCAATGGTATGTGGGGTTAGTTCAGTTCATATCACTGGGAGCGAGCAGAGGTGTAGAGAATTTGTGAAGGAAAGGATGCGAATGGATGGAAGTAACAGGAGGGTGAGCGTTTCGATTTGGGGATCAGGAGAAGTGCTTTTGCTCTGACGAGGGTGTATAGAAACTGAAGGTTTTCTGGAATAATAAAGAAGCTGCGGGTTCAAAATGGAAAAAGAACACGCAGCTCAATTAATAATGAATGGTGATGTTAAACTCTCTAAATAAATCAGACCTTGTTTGAATGCTGTTATTCAATGGTATTATCCTGCAGGAAAATAGCTGCTAATGTTACTGCCCACTTAAAAAAGAAATGAGGGAGAACGGGGGATCCAAGCTACTCTGGTTACAAATATTGAAGGATCTTAGATCCTGCTTGTGGTGGTGGTGTCGGTAAGACTGAGAGGACTGTTCTTTTCAGTCGTTGTATCTTACAGATTTGCCACCATTCTCTGGGTATTAATTTTGGGCTTCTTGCATGGTCAGTTTGTGAGTGTCCTCTGTGTGGTCCTTTCATGAGCAGGAGCGAGGCAGCGCATCCTCTACAGGCAAATCTGATTTGAAACGCTTTGCAGGGAGGCAGTGAAACCAAGCTACTTTAAACTCTTTTTTATTCTTTTATTGAGCTGTGGTGGATCTGAGGCTGCATCCCCCTTTTTAAAAAATATTATGCTCTTCATTTTGGTTTTTCTTAAAACACATCAGTTTTTGCCACAGGAAGAGTAGGCTGCAGGGATGAATAACCCTATCAGTTATCCCTGGGTAACTTGTCCCTCCTCGCAAGTCAGAGATCTTCTAGAAAAGCTACTTAGGAAACCTTCAAGTTTTAAAATTCTGCTGATCTAATGTGTGCTTATCACTTGCTTTTTACATTTTGTCTTCAAGTTAGTGAATGGAATCAGTGATGTCAAATTCTCTGTCTAAAAAATTCTCCTTTTTGTGGCTACTGAACTTGTGATGTTTCATGCAGACAACCTCAGGGTATATTAGTCAAACCTTCTGGGCAGCAGAGTTTTGCCCAAGGCAGAGGCAGAAGGTCCCCCAGCAACTGTGCAAAGCCTGGCAGGTCTGTCCAGGCACGGGCACCTGAGGAGATGCAGGTGGCTGGGCCCCGGGTGCCACTCAGGTTGCCCAGGGAACTGCTCAGGTTGCCCAGGGTGCTGCAATCTGTGCTTGGTGAAGTTTGACACCAGGGACTGCAGCGGTGGCTGGCTGAAGAAGCCTGGACTTGGTATGTCCCTCAGCTTTCCCCTCCAGCTCTCAGTTCTCACAGCTGCTTTTATCCTGTGTGGTCAACATCAAGTAAATGCCAACGAGTAGCTGTGACAGGGGGTAGCAGAAAGGCAGCAGAGCTGTCACACATGTAACTATGATACAAATTTTGGATAAGAGAGCAACTAAGCATTTAAAACCTTAGCTATCAGTCACACCACAAAACAGGATAGTGTTAAGTAGAGCATGTTCCTTCAGAATTCAGCAATAGGTGTCATCCTGGTTCCGGGAAGCGCTCGGCGTGTGCTGGCACACTGAGCCTCTTTGCTGAGTCAGGGATTCTTCCTGAGCTGGCGTGTATTGCTGTTCATCTGCGGGGGGGGAGGTTATCGTGTGTCCCTGTGACAGAAAATACTGTAAAACCCAAAGGAGAAAAAAAAAAAAAAAGAGGAATTTTCTAGAAGCATCTTCAGACCAAATGTCATCTGCCGAAACACAGTTATCTTTATAGCTTAATTACAAGTAACAGTCATAGCGTAAAGAAGCAGACA
>BJBW01001823.1:334319-379403 GCA_004320125.1 Scolopax mira | reverse complement strand
AGGGCACATTGCTGGCTCATGGTCATCCTGTTGTCCCCAAGAACTCTTAGGTCTTTCTCCTCAGAGCTGCTCTCCAGCAGGTCAGAGCAATGCTTCATAGATAGGCTTTGGAAAGCCTCTTTTACCTTCCCTGGGTCCATTCTCAGTCATATATTTGTAGAGGATAATCATCCCAAGTGATTATTTAGAAGTGTGTTTCAGGTTTTGTCCTCTTTTGCTGGTATTACACATTTTGGGGGAAGAACAGGTTGTGTTTTGGCTGGGATTTTTAATTCCAAGAAACACAAAAATGGAGGAAAAAATTACACACAGCATAAGATAGGAACAGAGAGGAACATAAATAACAAACGCTCTTCTCTGCGTGTTAAATATTTATATTTCTTGTTATATTACTCCTCACTGCAATTTTGCTGTTGATAAAAATGGCTAGGGTTTTTTCCCCTCCTCCATCTATCTTTTATCTCAGCTTGGATACCACTTCAGTTCTTTACGTAGTTATGATCAGGTGAATGAACTGGGGGAAAATTAAAAGTTGTCATTTAAAAAGAACGACCTTTTTAGTCATGTACCTTCTGATTTATTTCAGGGTTGTAATAGGGGTAAATGTATACTTGTAGTTGCTGTGTATTTATTTTCACAAGCGGCTGTGTTATCGCTCTCCTCTCAGATCATGGCCGAGCGGAAGAATGCTAAAGCTATGGCCTGCAGCTCGTTGCAGGACAGGACGAATGTCACCCTCGATGTTCCTCTGCAAGGTACTGTCTGTTACACTTGATATCCTTGGGATGGTCCTGGTTTAAATTTGTTTGGTTTCTGATGCTGCTTTTGACCAAAATGGAGCGTGTTGGGTGGAGATGTCAGGAGTGTAAATCTTCTCTTTTAATTCCTGTACCTGACTCTGGTACATTTCACATTGGTTGTGCTGACAGTTGCTCAGTTATGCCAACTTGTGCACTTCCTCTATTATTTTGAAATACAGATTTTGCAAATGCAGTCTGACTGACTTGTGGCTACTTGCACATATTGTCTTGTTCACATCAAAATGCCTCATGGCTTGAGACTGCACAAATTGGCCAAATCTTCCTTAAAAACAGGATATATTCCAGTGAATCCCTTGGATTTAGGGGAGCTGTAGGAGGATCCCTCCTAGGTCTCAGCATCAATTTTAGCAACTTCCAAGGCAAGAGCACGTGGATTGTCCTTGAGTGCGCAAGGGTCTTTTGCACACTCAACTGCATGGTAAAAGTTGCCTTTGCCTGTTTTTATTAGTCGTAGCTTAATAGTTGCTATTTTGAAAATATTCCGGGAGAACAAACACACTCTGTGTTTGCTTTACAAACGAGCTGTGTTTGCTTTACAAGAACTTATGTGCTTCTAGATCCCCCAGTTGATACTGAATATCTTACTCCTAATCCATACATCAGCTTGTGCAATTGTCTGCTCAGACAGTAGTATTGATTACTCATAGACCATGTTTAACATATTAACAGGGATGGTATTAAAAACAGACTCCAGATTTTACATAGTTCTGCAGTGGAACTTAGGCCTTAGGTCTCAGAAACATATTCATCTATATTTTCTGGTTTTTAATATGACGGCAATATAATGTGATCTTAGCTTAGATCAAGAATTAGTTATGCAAACTGGTCTCTGATTCTTTTAGAAATTATCGAGCATTTATCTTGTCAGAGGGAGTGAAAAATTGTTTTAATCAATACCATACCTTTGGAGTACAATTACTGGGTAAACTGTGTTAGGTTATTGATGAAATCAAAGTGGTTTTCCCTGCTGCGAATGCCGATCAACAGAAATTGGTTTTGTGTTCCCGTGCAGTAGATTTCCCAACGCCAAAGACAGAGCTGGTGCAGAAGTTCCACGTCCAGTACCTGGGCATGCTGCCTGTGGCTAAACCCGTGGGTATGTAACACTTACTCTCAAGTGACTCCCAAAGCACCTTCCAGAAACTCCAAGGGCAGGCCTCCTTGAAGGGTGAGGCATGAGGGCACCCACTCTTCAGGGCCTCCTTTGAACATGGGCTTTGCAATCAGAGTATTTCAGGAGCTGCCAAGAAGGCAGTTTGTTTCTAGTCCTTTCTTTGAATCTGAGCTCTGCTGTTAATGAGAAGGGCCCTAGAGACCTGAAACGGTGCAGCAGCTAAACGAGATGCCACCCTGTTCTTTTCTGAGCCAGAGGAACCCGTTTTGTTTCTGCAGTTGAATAAAAGCAGCTTCACAACCCTTCCTTCCATCGTCAAATTCCTTTTAATAAGGAGTCCAGACCAAACTGTTTTCTGTATTACTGTGTGTAAGCAAATGTTTTGTTCTTGTCTACCTATGTATTTATTTTTCATCATCATATTTTCTTGTGTTTTAGGAATGGATACTCTGAATAGTGCCATTGAAAGTCTAATGGCTTCCTCGAGCAAAGGCGGCTGGATGCCAGTTACCATGAACGTTGCTGATGCTACTGTCACAGTCATCAATGAACAAGTAAGGCAGACTGTCTTGTCCAGACCATGATTAACGTACTAGGAGTGTTGAAAACCAGGAACACATAAATATTAGCAGAAGGAGTTCATTTGTGCTAGAACTCATTTGCTTACCTTCCTTTTTATTTCTTTCCAGGGCTCTGAAGCTGCAGAGGCTCTTGCTTATATGAGCGTCAGCTTTATTTACAATTCCAAGCACGTTCTCAAAAATATAAATTACTATAAGTATTCATTAGATACTTAGAACAAATTCAGTGTTATCCTTTCTAGGAATTTTCAGCTTAAAATGTTGTAGGTTAAGCCCAACGTAGCAATCCTGAACTGTGGTTACTTGAGTCTTGCTACGGCAGCCAAGAGTGATTGTAGAATCTGTGTTTTGCATCACTGTCCTTTTGTGGAGCGTTTTCCACAGAGATGAATGTGGTGAAGCTTTCAAAGAACGTCTGTTGATGAGGTCTTAGACCAGCATCTCCAGCGTGCCAGTGACAGGGCGGTATCCTTTGGAGTCCCAGTAGCCATCTGTTTCTTCACAAAAGGAGCAGTGCTTGAAATGCAGAGCTCAGTGCTCACACTCAGAGCCTTGGTCTCCTGGTGACAGCCGAGCAGGGGCCACCCCACCCCGAACTGGCTGCGTGCAGACAGATAACAAAGGGAACCCCCCAGCGCTGCACCAGCCGCTCTCCCCCTCTTCATCACACCAAGACCTGCCGAATATCCCCCCGAGTAACCAACCATCTATCGTTTGATTCCTACCCAGAACGAAGAGGAAATTCTGGTGGAGTGTCGTGTGCGGTTCCTGTCCTTCATGGGAGTGGGCAAGGACGTCCACACCTTCGCCTTCATCATGGATACAGGAAACCAGCATTTTGAGTGCCACGTTTTTTGGTGCGAACCAAACGCTGGCAACGTCTCAGAAGCTGTTCAGGCTGCCTGTATGGTAAGTGCCCTTCTCCAGGGGTACCCGAGAGCACTTGGGTTTTTCACGGCCTCCACAAACAATCCTCTTTCCAAATTTGTAATTCTATTAGTCTCAATAGAGAAATTAGAAAAACCAGATAAAGCTAGCCAGTGGGAATCTGATATATTTCATTAATTAAAGGCCAGAGGTTCCCAAGTTTGGAATGTCAACTTAGTGAATGATGCCCCTTTAATCCTCTTCCCTCCCAACCTCTGCAACACGAGTGTTCATTTAGAGATCCTTTCCTTCACCGCACAAGTTCTCTAACAATGGAAAAGCATTTTCCTCCTAGTTGTGTTGTGCAACCCAGTGACAATGCGGTGAAAAGAATCCTCGTTCAAGAACAGCTGAAGCCACAGAACTGATTTTTCAGCCTGGCCAAAACAGAGGGCTGTCTCTGTTTTGTGAGGAAGTGTTAGGAGTGTATTTGAAGCCCTCTGTGGGGGCGCTGGGTGCAGCGGGGATGGCAGGCTGCTGTTTTTTTGCTCTGTTGCAGTTGCGGTATCAGAAGTGCTTAGTAGCCCGACCTCCTTCCCAGAAAGTCCGACCGCCCCCACCTCCCGCAGACTCGGTGACCAGGAGAGTGACAACCAACGTAAAAAGAGGGGTCTTGTCCCTCATTGACACTTTGAAACAGAAACGCCCGGTGCCCGAGATGCCGTAGCTGCGCCAGAGAGAGGACGCTCCCGCCCTTCCAGGGGGGACACGAGCGGCCGCCCCGAGGGACAGGAACTGGCGGTGTCTGGCCTCCCCTCGCCAGTCGCCTGATGCTTGGTCTCCAGAGAATTTACCCCGCACCGAAACAATGTTAGACAAGCATGTTCTCTCCTCCTTGCCACCATCGTGTGATATGAAAAGAAGCATGAAGTCATTTTTTTTTGCTGTCGGTGAGCTACATCATGAGCAAGGGAAGGTCTGTTTGTAAATACACGAACGTTACCTAAACTCACTCACACACACACACAAAAAAAACAAAAAAGAGAAGAAAAGAAAAAAAAAGAATATGGCCACATCCCTCCCAGTGAACTCCTGCTAAAGTCCTCGGAGTGAGTGAATGCTGGAGTTGGTAGTTTCACCATCTTGAGCTGGATTTGCCACAAACCAATCTTAAATCCCACAGCACCTGCTGGAGCGTAGGTACCAAGGATTAGCTACCATTAAGTTACTGCAGATTAAAATAACCAAGTTTTATTTTTTACAGAAAACCACAGCTGCTAGTTTTAAATTGTTTGTCAGCGTTGCTCTAGCAACCACTTCATCATCTCCCCGATGTGATTTTGAATCACGGTGGCATTTTTTCATCTCCTGGGTGTACATTATGGTCTTAGAGAAGAATTGTGTTTAATACCAAACCAACACTGAAAAATCCAGAGGTGTTTTCAGCGATTGAGTTGCAGGGTGATCCGCTGAAGCTTTTCAGCTTTAAATATAGAATTGCACCTGTTGGCTGTTAAAATTTATGCTCCTAAATCTGCCATTGATTCATCTAAAATACCGTTTGTTTCACGCAGGGCTCATAGCGATCAGGAGCAAGAAAGAACTAGTCAGTAATTTTTACTGTCTTCAAAGGCTTACAGAGACTAAAGCGTCACTATTTACAAAACTCCCTTAAATTTCTTTTCATGCTCTTGTGACAAAATAAGGGGAGAGCTGTTTCCCAGGGTAGCGCTTCAGGGGGTACAACCTGATTTTGCTCCAGAGGCTCCCTCCAGTTGCTCCCATCTACGCGCTGCTTCCTGCGGCCCCTGACGAGCTCAGCCCAATCGTGCCTCGGGCTCCTTTTCCAGCGCGGTCTCTCCCTTTGCCATCTCCTGCCCGGACCCGCACGCGTTTGGGAAACGGAAAGGTAAAGATGTTTTATAACTCGCAGGAAAAATGTTTTGCCTCCGTTTTCTGGATACGTTCCAAGCTGTAACCGTCTCCCAAGACGGCAAATCTGGTCATACTGTAATTTTAAAAGAACGGTGTCAAGGTTGTTATTACAAGAACTCTTTACTTTTTATTTTCCTATGCAAGAGACTGTTAGAAACAAATTATTTTTCTTTTTATTTCCTCGTTTAAAGAAGCTAACAGTTTAAAGAAGTGAACAGTTTAAAGAAGTTAACCTGGGCAAAGCAAGTGAGGAACGCCAGGGGAAAAGAATGATGATCCAAGAAATTTCTGGATTTAAAAATGCAGAAAAATCATTAAACTCCACTTGGCTTGAGGTTTGAGTTCATGTCAGGTGAAGGCTGGCCATGCAGCTGTTGTAATTGAACGTAGCCTCTGAAGAGCTGATCCTCCACCAGTGTCAAGTCTATGACCCTGATTCCCCTCCCAAGTCTCACCGTCCTGCAGCAGCTCCTTGGGGAGAGGAGGAGGAGGAGGAGGAGGAGGAGTTGCTGGTGCTGAGCAGCCGGGAGAACGCGGGGCCTCGGGGGTGCCAACCAACCCGCTCCCTCTGCCACCACCCCTGGTTTCAACTGCCCACGGAGCCTGGAGATGGCAGCTCGGTGAGTTCAGCTGGATCCCAGCCACCTCTGCCAGCAGCAGCCCAAAAACTCACTTCCTGTCGTGTGGTGGCCAACAAGGTACTTTTTGTTAGGATCATTAAGAGAGAAAGGCAGGAGGTTAAGAGAGAACAGTTCCCTTATTTATCATTGTGCCAGTGAATCAGACTTTCCCTTTGTTATTTTCAATTACAGAAAATACCCCTGACATTGTCTTTTTAAAGTTCCAGCTGGAAACGCCGGGATTTGGGCTTTTGCAGCTGTTTCACAACAGTGAATTTTACAACAGGATGATGAAGTTTTGTGGTTGCATCTGCACGATGCTGATCCTCCCCGAGAGAGAGAGACCTTTAGAGAGTCTTAAAACTGAAGCCGTGCTTGGTGAGCAGCAGGGCTGGGGAGGTTCTCCTGCAGCGCTGCTGCCGAGGCCAGGAACAGCCAGTTACCTCTGTGAGGAGAAGACAGAAAGGTATTTGCAAAGCTGTCTCTCACTTCCCAATCTAGATTTTTTAAGAGGTTTTGTGTCTGTTAACAACACGGCGTTGTTGATTTTGCAGATATTTACGTAGTCTGCTTAACGGTCTGATCACCCCGGGGCATTTTTGCTTCGTTCTCCAGAAGGTTAAAAATACACCCAGAGCCCAATATTTCAAAGTCACTCACCTTTTGTTTAAAGGATATGTTAAGAAGCTCTTTTTCTCGTGGCCAAAAAACGTATGTATGGGGTACGTGTGTCTGAGCAACTGCCACCCTTTCAGTTGATGTCATGGCAACCCTTCAGTTATCTATGCATTTTTTTATAATACCTAGTGATTCTGTAGGCAGGCAGCCGCGTTCACTATGCCTTGTATGTCCGATGCCATATTTTAAATTAACCTGTTAAATACAGCTTAAAATATTTTTATTTTATTTATTCTATTTTTACTGAAATATCCCGCATTATTACGTTGATGTATTGTCTCTACTGGACGTGCTCTTGTAACATTCTCCACTCTGTACACTCTAAGTTGCCTCAGAAAATAAGGCAGGCTTTGTAATTATTTGTAGTCACATTTTTATTGAAGTCTGTAGAAAAAAAAAAAATAATCATGTAAAGCAAAGCTAATTTCTTAATTTTTTTTTTTTTCAATGCGAGTAGTCAGTTAGAGGTAAGTATCACCTGTCAGTCGGGTCATCAGTGCGTGCCCTCCCAGAGGCAAGGAGATGTGTATTCACGGGCAACAACTAACAGATAAAAGCCTTTCTTTGGAAATCTGTGGCTCTGGCTGTAGGTTTTTATTTAAGGCATTTGCTGTTTCATCTGAAGGACAGTGAGGGGGTGGGGGAGACGCGAGGCCGAGGTGGGGGACACCCCTGGGGGTGCTGGAACAGGAGGGACAAAGGCTGCCTGGAAGGGCACTGGCTCCCCTGGCAGGGCTTGGTCACAGACTCCGTGTGCGGGGCCCCCTGCACCTGCTGAAATGGGTTTAAACTGGAGAAGAGCAGATTTAGAGTAGACATTAGGATCAAGTTCTTTCCAGTGAGGGTTGTGGAGCACTGGAACAGGTTGCCCAGGGAGGTGGTTGAGGCCCCTTCCCTGGAGACATTCAAGGTGAGGCTCGACGAGGTCCTGGGCAACCTGGGGGCCTCTAGTTGGGGGTGTCCCTGTGACCGCAGGGGGGTCGGACTAGATGGCCTTTGAAGGTCCCTCCCGTGAGACAGGAGGAAAAGCTGCGGGGTGTCTCACAGCTCTCACACCCCCCTTCCTTTAATTTGATCAAACCCTTCCTAGATCATTTAACTCGGGCTCTAAAATCTTTAGTGAATCACCCACAGAAAAGAGAACTTTCCTATTTCAACAGCTAATAGGGGCTCAGCCATTAACCCCATTAACCCATTACTCCTTTCTTGGGCAGGTTAATGAATACGTTGCTCAACCTGGGGCTGAGCAACAGCCAGTTTGGGTTTAGAGCAGTGGGAAAGAAGGAAACTCCCCCTTTATGAGCAGAGCTCAGTCCTAGGTAAAGCTCCCCACTGACCCCCAAAAGGACAACAACTTCCCCCCTCCCGCTGTTGCCATTTCCCCACATTTCAATGTAATCTGTTCTGAGAATAAATTTAGCTGCATACAATTATTGTCTCAGCTGTTACTGGTCCGTGAAACTGGGAAATTACTGCTTTTGTTCCAAATTGTGGTTGAGGGGAGGGAAAACCATACTGGTTGTTGAGAGGCAGCAGCAGCAGCGCAATGGACGCTTTTGTATCTGGAAAGCTGAATCAACAGTTTCGAGTGGAAAATTAACAACTACCCAACTGGTAACAGAAAACAACTTACGTAAAGTCAAGTCTTGCTGTAAAAAGCCATCGAGTGTTGAACTGAGCGTCCAGTTCTACCCACAAGCCCTCTGAAGTCAGGCCCAGGTGTTGCTTACAAAGCTGCTGACCTGCAGAACCAAGCTCTCCACCAAGGAGGTCTCTGCTGTGCTTGGCTCCACGCTCCCCACGGCAAGAGGAGGCCAACTGTGGGACACTGAGAAAGCGTAAGTAGCCCAGAACAACTGTCATCAGACAGGTGTATGGTCATTTAGAAGCAATTTTAATTACATTTAATAAATGAACAATGCAGATTTTGAGTAATTAAAAAAAATACAGAGTTTAATTCTCTAACTGCAGAACCTGTAGCATTAAACAACCATATTGAAAAAGCATACATTTCCTTACTGCCTGTTCCTCTCAGCTGATGTGTAGAATCTCTCTTCCTCCAGGATGGTTTTGAAATAAAATAAGAGATAGGTGTGGGTTTTTTTGCAGTTCTATACATTGCATGTGCACAGGTCTGAGTTTATCCTTAGGAGTTTGTTCAGAAACAAGAGCGGCCGGCGTCCCCCCTGTTATGGAACAGGTGAGGAGCAGGGGTTACTCACAGGGACGCAGAGCAGGTGGGCTCAAAGAAATCTTCACAGGTTTAGTGCAGCAGCAACATTCGGCTGATGACAAGGAGCCAGGCTTCCTGTTCTTCTGGGCCATACTCCTCTGCTGTCTTTGTTTCACTTCTGCCACGTATAACCTAAATACATACAATTCTTTAGGTTCCTCTTACAGTCATTCTGTCATTTTTTGCCCTTTTTCTTCTTTATACTGTCCACATTTCATATTAAGTATCTCTATGTGGCCCTTTTATCCTCTGCTCAGATTACGAGACAACTGTAGATATTTAAAGTTATTTTTACATTTACTAGAAACAGACAGGAGTTAGAAGTTTACAGCTGTTTCCAAAGACAAACCACTCTGTGTTCAGTCATTATTCCGCTGACTCGCAATAGCATTTACAAAAATAACTGACCTTGACAGTCGCAGCTTTTTTCAACTAAGACAGCTTGTGTTAAGAAAGTTGGTGAAAAATCAGCCGTGACCCACGACATGGTCTGATACAAACATAATGATGCCGATTCAGTATTTTTAGCGTGAGAATATAGTTTTCATTGTTACTATTTTTAAAGCACATCTGAGTGTCTGCTCAACAGCCAGGGGAGGGAGTAGCAGAAACTGCAGAGGCTGCAGCAGAGCTGGCCAGTTACCTGTGCACAATCTCACATCTAGTTTTAGAAGGAAAGGCGAGGAAACTGCCTTGATGGAGCAGAGCTTATGTTCTATGTGTCACAGTCTGAACTTACAAAAATGTTATCTAGCACTTGTAAAGAGAAAAAAAAAATCAAATTGAAATTGAGCATTCCTACAGATCTATGCAGGTTCTGAGGTGGGGGGGACGACACACCAACTCAAACTGTATGCTTTAACTTGTCACTTTAAAGTATATAACAGGAGAAGGTGTAGCTTTTTGATCTCACCCCCCCAATGGTCTATCAGCCTTATGCAGATGTGGCACATTCACTTTGAAGTGTAATTACCGATTTAAAATTGTTATCTAACAGGGATATTTCCATGCAAATATCCCATAATAAATCTATTTCCCACAGCAAGATTATCCCCTATAAAGATATATTGTAATCTAAGTGTAGTGATTAAGATATACAGGAATCTTTACCTTTTCTATGAAGATAGGAACAAAGTTTGCAGAGCCTTACAGCCAGGGCCGAGGATGCTTGAGCACTTTAGTCAGAGATGGTGCAAGTGTCCTCCCACCCAGAGGTGGGGGAGGTACCTGATCACCCCCACCGGTTGCTCCAGCACAGCAGGGATGAGCTGATGTCCTGGGCCTGTTCCCTTGCTGGCTTACGTGTGTTGGCACCACTGGAGGCAAAACAATGTCCACGGTGTTCAAGGCAAGCCTCTTGCGTTCTGCCCGTGCCTTTCTCACGCGCGCCCTGCCCGGAGCCTTGTGCTTCCACACCCTGGGCAGAGCTGAGCTGGGAACCGGCTTGAGAGACTTCTTCAGCTGAGGAAGGCTCTTTGTGAGGTTCACGTTCTTCTGCTGCACGTTACTGACTGCCTCAGGCAGGGAAACTTCAGCCTTGGTGTTGGGTACGGGCTGACGGTGAAGGAGCTCTGCCATCTTTGCCTTTGTGCCACCAGCAGGAATGTCACTTCCATGGCGCGTTACGTTCGGTTGCTTTTTCTCCTCTTCCTTGGATTCTTCTATAAGAAGGTCTCCCAGTAGTCCTTTGGATGCAGCACGAGCCAAAATGTCTTTAGCAGACACATGGTCATAAGAATCTTTCTGAAAATTTCAAAGGAAACAATAAATCTAAGCTACAACACAGAGCTGTAAATTCAATACTGTAGTCCCAGATTCCTCTGAATTTACTCCATGAGAAACCTATGGCAGAACCCAGCAGGAAGAGCTATGTGACATGTGATAAATGCAAAACAAACTATTTATTTGAGAAATTAAGAAGGTGACTGTTGTGACAAGTGGAATCTGAGCATTTGCTTTTCAGAGACTTTACCCTCTACAGGCCTGATGAGGGGAAACATGATTCTGGACTTCTACACAACTCCCACACTGGCTTGCTCTGGAATGTACCTGTAACAGCATATATACCTGTGGGCGTATCAGAAATAACTACTAAAATACAGAAATCCTATCAATAACATTAAACAGTAATATTTTTCACTATGATGAGACTCCTTGCTTGTGATATGCAACTCTCAAACTAGCTTATCTAGGAATTACAGCAATATCCAACTACCTAAAGAGAAACAACAGAGAAGAAACTCTTTATACCTGGCCAGAAAGAGGGGGAGTACCTGGAAACCAGAAATTTCAGTTGAAATTATGCCTCACATAGTTCACATTTTATGCCCCACAGAAAATACTCGTTTCCACAGTCATCTAAAAACAAATGCAATTCAGAGCAGTTCCTTCTGTGCATTAGAATTTGACTCAAAAGTTATTCAAATCAACTAACTGAAACAAAAGTGTGTCTTTCTCTGGAGGGAGAGAATATGGCAGACAGGACTAAAACATACTAGCTCAGGCAGCTAGGCTAAAAAATACTCTACATTGGAAAAAAGTCAACAACAGGTAATTTGAAAGGCTTTTTATGTGTGATTCTCTTACTCTAATACAATCTTCCTCTTCTAATCCTCCCCCAGACACCCACTGCTTTCAGGCAGCGATGCTGCAGTGTGACAAAGGGGTACAAACAAACAAATAAGATCTCAGATCTTTACATTTGAAGGAAATTCTAATGAGCTCCCCTGACCCTTCCTCTTGTGGAGAAAATAGTCCTTTTCTCAGCCATGGAGGAAAATGTTACTGCTCAGAGGTACAAACAAGCCTTTTCAGGCCCTTCCTCAGGAATCACACCAAGGCTTTTCCCTTTACCAGCAAAAGCCCCCTGCCTTTCGAGCCAGATTTGCATATGCCTTAGTTTTGGAAGGAAACATTCATACCTATTTTATTCAAATTATAATGAAGTCTTAATCCCTATGGGTGACCATGTCTGCTTGGATAGCAGCGAATCTTGGTGACACAGAGAGACACAACACATTACTCGACTAAACAGCATTTATCAGGAGCCTGAGGGATCTGTGTACTTCATTCCCAGGGGTGACAGCAACAACAGGTTTCCCCCCATGTTCCCAGCGCAGGTCAGGGAACTGCTCTGCTCAAAATTGGCTCCAGAAGAAGAGACATGCTGGGAAGCTGCACTCACCATAGAGCTCTAGAGGTGGCACATTTCAACTGCTCACCTGCTCTTTGTTCTTTAAGACAACTACAGAGCAGCCAGGATTTTTTATTTTTTAAATCCTTAATTTCATATATTCTTTTTGTGGAAAAATGGCAATATTCTTTTGTGAAATTTCTGTGAAATGTTTTTAAATCATATTTTTCTTAGCTTACCTCTCTCTCTAGAACAGCCAGAAAGCAGCCACTGGAAATTTCTGATGGCTCCGTTTTGAAAAAGGTTTCAGTGGAAGCCTCTGGATTGGAACAAGCAGAAAAAACAGGAGGAATAAGCCTGCAAAAAATAAACAAATGACCAGAAAAATAATATTTAAGAATATAAAAGGAAATAAATGAGAATATATTAAAAGTAACTTCCAAATTATGTCTTTTAATGACAGTCTTATGGAGCATTAGCTTCATTTTTAAAAACTGCAAATCAAGAAAGACGTAAGAATTCCGCTTTTTAGAATTAATTCTGTTTTTTTCCATTTTTCCAATAATTCCCTTTTAATTTTTTTCCAATAATTAACCACTAGATAATAAATATGTAGGAATACAATTAACAACTATGTTCTTTCTCAGGTCTGCTATTAGTGGATTATCAAGTTGTCCATGAAGTTGGGGAATGCTCTGAAAATACTGAGCAGCACACAGGAACTGTAGAGGTGCTGACCATGAGTTATCAAGGATATGCTGATAATAAATAAGATAGCTAGCTAAGCCTTGCATTACTAAATAAAACTATGTCCTATGACACATAGGAGATTTTTGCTTTGAGATCAGGTAATTCTATGCCAAAAAGTGCTGATCTTTACTTGGATTGATGCATACATGTTACTGTTACCAGGAACCCCTTTAACGAATGGTCTGACGCTGAAAATGGATGCAGAAATTAACTCAAATTTCACAGGCCAAAGGGAAATGCATGAATGGTTTAGATTCTCCTCTATACACACCCGTTTGCCTCGTGTACCCTTACCTAAGATAAAGCCTTTGCTATAAACAGTCTGTCATATCCTTGAGGTAAGCTCAGCTTAGACAGTGGGTACGTGTGTGAAACCACCTTTAAGATGTCACAGCCCTAAGACCAGCTCTACAACCCCAAACTCCAGCACAGCCTTATTTTATTCAGCAACGCTGCAGAGTAATTCCAAAAGACACAATACACATAAACACAACTGGCCTCAGAGTTTCCTGAAAGCTCCGTATGTTCTCAGAAATTAATATTAAGTAGATCTGTGATGATGAGACAGGATGTTTTATTAGTATAACTTGCATCTCCAAGACACTGCTGTGAACACAGGAGCTAGTAACTCCACAACAGAGTTTTTCATTCTAACCTGCATTTTTTTAGTCAGGTAATTTATCTAATTAATTCTAAGGAAAGTGCACAAGGAACTGCCGTAAGTAGTACATGCATCTTAAAACGCCTTGAGCTTTCATCTTAAGACAAGCATAATCACACTGTATATTTTATTTATGGTGCTCTATATTACTGCTCTGTTTATGCTGGTTACCAGCAGCTTTACTGTAGCCAGCACTAAGCCTGAAAACACCCACGGTACACGCGTGACACTGAAGGGGGAAGGGATTCTGGAATCCTCTTTTAGGAAGCTGTCAGCCTTCAGTCACAAATTTGCTCAGGTCTGCAGAAATCCTAATGTAATTCTATTGTCCCTTTCTTACTCTCAGATATTGCCTTGTATTTGAGAGTAAAAGTACACTTTGGTGGTGTGACAAGTCTCATGTTTCTCCAAAACACTTAATAGCTTTTGGGTTGGCTTCAGGGGGAGGGGAGGTGTTTTAGACAAGGGGGAATTTTTTCCTGAAAAAATTAAAGGTCCGATTAAAGGTCCAAAAAAAATATCTCAGACTTCTTTTAAATACAAGTTCTGTTATATTTATCATGAATTTGTGTACTATTCAGGTTCATATAATTCAGAGACCGTTATGTCCTAAGGTGCCCCTATTTCTCCCCATAGAGGGAGACATGACAGACTTCACAAATTTCAAAACCCAAAGTAAACAGTTTACAGGAGTCCCTAAATGCTTTTGGACAAGCAGAGCATCACTGGCAAGACACACCCTGATTTTATCTTATTTAGTGTAAAAATTCAAGCAGGCTGCTCTTTTCTATCAGTGATTTGCAAGAAGATTCATTTTCTTGTACTGTCTCTTAATATCATACATAACGTACCTACTTTTAAAATCCTCTGGAACTGCCACAGTTAACATTTACCATTTTAATGATGCAAAATTTAACTACACTGAAGTACAATGATGGTGGTGAAACACTGGCCCAGGCTGCCCATAGAGGGGTGGATGCCCCATCCCTGGAAACATTTGGGGTCAGGCTGGACAGGGCTCTGAGCAACCAGATCTAGTTAAAGACGTCCCTGCTCATTGCAGGGAGGTTGGATTGGATGCCCTTTAAAATAAGTCCCTCCCAACCTAAACTCTTCTATGATTCTATGATATCTTGAGCCACAAGTACCTTCAGTCATTAACAAGTCATTAACATCACCCAAAACAATATAAAATCTAAAGATACAGTATTACTCTCCTAGTCTCCATTTTATCCTAAACAAGCTTTATTCTCTGAATGCCAATGGGAAGAAAGCCATAGCTCTATCCGAAGCTCAATACAATGTTATTTCCAACCAGTGATGCTTTCCTCCTATCTATCTCAATTTCAGATGGGAACAAAAATATTAGATGAAAAAGTCAAAAGGATGCTACTTAGTACTCATCACATCAAAAGGAATGGAATGAGAGGTGGCAAAAAGCTGTTTTAAATGTTATTCTAATGCAAGACACAGATCTGCCTAGGAAAAGAATTATGCTACAATTTAAAGTTATACTTAATTTTTCCACAGACAAAAACTACTTATTCCATACCTGTATGGTTGTAGTTTATTTCCTTCCACTCTAGATTCCAGTGCTTTTTTCACTACGAGTTCATTTTCTTCTGGGTAAACTGAACAAGTGCAGTAGACAATAGCTTGTACCTTGGTAACTACAAAAACAAAGAAAAAAAAATTTTCTACTGTTCAAATTCTTCATACACACAGTGGTTTGTAAGGACTGAAAGCAGCATTAAAATTATGCTTGGATGTCATTTTTACCAATAAAATATATCCTCCTGCATACATTATTATTCAATCTCTACTGCATTTTAATAAAATTAAAATTCTTTTCAAATCTTTGCCAATTTCAACATAAATTCAGGGCTGTATACAGTCTTTTCACGCAGCTGCCAAAGGAGAGGGGAAGAAAGCAGCAGCACGAAGATGGAGCCAGGCTACATTTGCAACTCTCCCAAAGCAGGGTATGACTAAGCCAGTTCTCTACACAATGCTGAAAATTATTGTAGTAATGGCTGCTGAACACTAGGACACAGATACACCATTAAACTTGAGGTGTGGTTACACCCTTACTGTTAACTAGTAGCACAGTCAGTGTATGCTTAACTATATAAAACCTGGAGGCAGTGCAGTGGAACTGCCAGCACGAGGGGTTCCCAGAAGTCAAAGAGCTCCCACACTTACATTTCATCGCCTGCATCAGGTCACGAAGCTGCTGCTCAGCCAGAGTATGGAGTTTATCCTCGGACACAGACCCTTGGAAAACATCTCTTAGCAATCCTGCATCTACGCACAGAGAGTTGTAAATTTCTTGTGTTAGCGTCTTAAAATTCAGTTGTTTGCAGAAAATGCTTTGGTAACAGACCTGTTTATTGCTGGTGCGGTGGGAAATTAGGTTTTATGACTTAGAATACCAAGGAATGGCTAAATTATTCTTTCTCTCTCTGCCTGTAATTACTACTGCTTTTTTTTTGTTTCTACTTAATGAAAATTGTACAGTGAATAGACTTATACAAACAATCAATAAAGGGAATAATCAAGGGAAAATTGTATATACTCATTTGTTTCTTGAAACATATTTTCTACCTATACTCTTTCTAAAGGAAAGGCTATATACACCCTGCTCCCCAGAACAACCCTCAAACTTCATACTATCAACTTGAAATCACATTTATAAACACTCTTAATCATTTGGTGCCACCTAGAAAGATTTCATTTTCTTGTTGAGAATCCTAAGCTTGGCCAAGTATGTTCTTGCTCACTTTGTGTGGAAAAATCATCTGTGTAATTTATTTATTCTTTTCTACTTCTAAAGTAGCCTGCATGTACATTGCACATACAGAATTATAAAAGTTATTTAGTATCTATTTTATTGTAGCTAAAATAAAAATCTAAAAGGAAGAATATTTTTTATAGAATTATGTAATTTATTGAAGCAGCTACAACATCCAGACCACAAAACTTGAATCCTACCAAATTCTATCAGAAAGTATAAGCAAGCTGTTGTGTCAGAAGTTACCTCCATGTTCATTTACAATGAAGTCTACTGGATTGCCAACACCCAGCCCGGAGCACTGTGGTAGCAGCAAAACAACTTTTGCCTTTTGAAGTTTCGAGTCTGTTGGTTCAAGCTCAGTGAAGTCTTCATCGATCAACTGAATATCTGAAAAAAAGGGAAACACTCAAAAGACTTTTTAGGCAAAATTCAACGAGCCTGTCTAATTTTAATGTGATTAAGATGAAGAGAGAAGAGACTGCAGCATTACACAGGCTTCCATAAAGCTAGACCCTCCAGAAATACGTCCCACTGATTCCAAATGGACTGAAGGACTAGTCCTTAGCATTTTCCACTGAAAACTCTGCTAAAGGGGTTCCAGAGTCCCGCTGTATTCTGTTCTGATTGTGTCCTCTGGGTAAACTGAAGTGCATGTGGTTTTAACCCTCTCAGGAACAGGTGAAAATCAGGCTGAAAGGAACAGCCAAAACACCAAATAAATAGACCCAAAAGTTCCCAGCTACACCAACCATTATAAAGTAACTACTCGTATGGAAAAGTCCACTGACATTTCAGAAGTCTGCACCCATTATGGTTAGTCTGCAACCTTTCATTAACTTGATTGTAACTCAGGAGTTGTCAGTTCACCTTGTGGTAAAACAAGTTGTTACTGCTCTCCCCAAATCCTCAAACAAGAGATCTCTGAATCCCAACAGATGTACGTCGTATTTATAGATATCACAAATATCTAGAGTACAACACTCTATGCATATCACCCATTTTAACACCTACTTTTACATCCCATGTGACTGAACAAGTTCTTCAGTTCAGCTGATTTTGCTGAAGATTTTACACCACAAACAAAAATTCTGGTCGTGCTGTGAATTGTCAGAGCTGACATATGGGCAATGGTCAGGTGGGAACCTGCGTGAGCCACTAGGACATCATCATCCATGTTCAGCAGAGCCCGCGCAGCGTGTACCGCAAGGCTGCGGGACTTATCCTGGAAAATAATGGCACAAAATTAAATACAATCAATTAATTCCATTTCTGTGAGTGTCAAGCTTCCTTTCCACACTAGGAAAACGTTCCATTGTTTTCATGACAAACAGAAAGAGGGGAGGAGAAAAACTAATCATAGACAGGCGCTAATACAGAATTAAATAAACTCACTAAACTGAAACAATTTAATGCATAAGAAAGCATAAGATCTATAGGGGAACAGAAACGGGAAATGCCTATCACCCCCATGAGGGGGAACTCTTAATGACAGCCAGATCCAGAAAAGACAAATATAGGCCACAATATGCAAAATTCATCCTCAGGGCAGTTCAACAGAGAAATGCAGAACTATTCACACAGCTCTTGAAGATAATTATAGGAGAAATTAAGCCTTCACAGATCAAAAACTAAGATTTTGCTGAAATTTGAACACTGAGGCAGATCTGAATGCAGAAAGCACATTTACAAGCATAAGTGATCTCATACTACAGATGCTGAACAGAGAGATACATACCAAATATTTTCTCAATCAAATTACTTAAAAAGACAATGAGTGAAGATATGGACCACGGGTACCTAGTTTTGCACCGAATCTGAAAAATACTGGTGTTAAGGAAAAAAAAGAAAGCTAAACCTTTAAGTTCACATTAATGTCCACGTAACTATTTACACCATTCAAGTACCACTCTATCACACAGAGATGGAGTTTTTGAGGGTCCCATTTCCTAACTTTGAATACTCTTTTGAATATTCTTTACTAATACTACTCAGAATTCCTTCTGGTGACTTATGTGGCTGACATCTGTGGTTCTTCTCTGTAAGTTTTCTATTCAAAATATACACATGGAAAGTAATTCAGAATGTATCATTTCAAAGGGGAGTAATAAATTTTCAGGCTAAAATTTCCAGAAAATGCAAAACATCAAGTGAAAATGCCCTTTGAAATGCCTCTGCTAAGCACTCAAGAACCATCAGACACTTTAGGTCATTTGTGGTCGCATGTTGTTGCAGGTTGACTCCAAACCACTGCCCTACAACTGGAACCTCCAACCAGTCTGTCCTGGAGAGACTCATGATAGCAAGTCAGGAATAAAAGAGTGGGGTTTATGAAGATTTAGGAACCACATTGCACAAAATACAAAGAAGTGCCATCATTCCATCACAAATGTGCAGCTGAGGAGGAAGAGATGATGTTATAACATTAACACACCATTATCTACTAACTGGGGGCAATGCATGCAGAGCTACAGAGAAATTTTCCTCATCTCTTCAGACTGTGTCTTTGACCACTTCTGATGTTTATTCCAACAGTTTTAAGATTAAAGTTAAAACATTTTGCTAATTTAACTGTAGCTATCAATTATAAGCATTAACATTTGCAAGCTAAATTTACTAAGTGGATCGGTTTCTAACCTGATCCACTCTAGCCTGATTATTAAAAACATCCAAAACCTTTTGAGAGTATGTTGCTGCCTGACTGATTTAATAGGACAGTAACACAATAGGTGACCTCATTCTAACGCAAAGCTTTATTTTAGTTTGCAGATCATATTGCACAAGGGTGACATCAACTCACCTGCAGCAAGAGCTTGCTATCTGCAAAAAGGTCTAAATTAAGGAGTTCTTCTTTAAGAGAGGAAGGAAAAAATACTACATCATTGCAGTGTTGGTCCATACAGTATGTGTAACGGTCAAAGTCTGACACAGACTCAACTCTTGTGAATCCCTTCTTCTTCAAATCTCCAAAAACATCTTGAAGGCTGTTAACATACAACTCTGACCGTTAAATATACAGCACGCACTTAAGCAATAGAGTTTGCACTGATTATACAAATTTTTGCCTTTTGTTTTATTAGCGTGTTTGTATATATAGATGTATATAAAATGCAATGCTGTCTAATGCAGGAGGGGGATTCATTCTCTTTTAGGCATGTAGGTTCTGGTTTGAAACAATTAAGTTAGCGAGTCTGATAAAATAAATTAAGAAAGAGGCATGCATCTCCAGAGGATGATTCAAAGCATCAAAACATAAACATCCATGTGCTCGGGAGACACTGTAGCAAATTTACTGCTGGAATAGGTTGGCTCTTTCAATTGCTTCCAATTTAGCCCAGCTCGCCGTTTATTTAAAGGCTGATAACTGTAATAATCCTTCTGTAAATATAATGAAGGCATAAATGCTGAGGTTTGCAATTCAAATATAATAAAGATTTAAAAGTATATACACAAAGACTTGTGTGTTGAAATGCTATTGCAGACAGTGCCTTAAGCTTTTACAGTACATTAAATGTAGGATCAATGCAGCAGCTTTTAGCTTAGTCTTATTTAAGGACTGCAAAATCACAACCAGAGTTAAGACACGTTATCTGCCTTGAAGAGCCTATAAGCTAAGCACAGAACACTCATCCAAGACAACAGTATGAATACAAAATTCTTCAAAATATAGTAAAATGGGTTATCTGTGTAACAAAATAGCTAACAGGTTAACCTGTATTTTTCATCACAAGCTTACTCACACATGTAGGTTTTTTCCTAACTTCATTTTCTCATTTATTTGGTGAAAGTCCCACACAAGCAACAGAATAGTAAGAAAAACTACTTCACAATTTTGCTACAGTTTACAAATACCATTACTGCAATATATAAAAACCACAAACACACACAACACGTTGTCAGTGGACTAAGCAGAATTTACTGTAAGAAACTTAAATTACTGATAATAACACAACCTGGAAATGTTAAAGTAAGTGTGTAGTAAACTATATCATTTCACGGGTGAAACCATCAGTATTAGATGATGCTTTAAAGACCTTACCTGATTTTAAGTGTGTTTATCCAAGCACATAAAGGTAAAGCAGAAGCCCTTTGTACCTGCTTCCGTACGGCTTCTGGTAGCGTGTGTTCAATGGAAAGAGCGTCATGTTTGATGCGACACCTTGCTAGTGCAGCTGCCAACTTGGTCTTAAAACTACAAAAACAGAATCACATGTTCAGTAAGTTTTAGAAATATCGCATAGAACTATTGCAATAAACATTTATATTACAATATTCTCTTGCTCAGAAGTCCAAAGGTGAAGGCTCATTTTGCAACCTGCTACAGAAAACACACAGTTATGGGACATTTTCTATCTCAGACAAGAGTAGATGCAAGGCAGTAGTACAAAGCTAACGCTGTTTCACTTAAATGCACAAGGGACTGGAATTATGATGGATGACTCTCTAATACGTCAATTTTCTCAGCTAAAAACAAAAAGCAAATACATTTTGAAATTGCAACCCGTGAAATAGAATCTTCAGATTTTTTTGTATGTTTCAAGATACAAATATGTGTAAGTGTAGAATGAGCTCTTGATGAAAGCTGACCTCTAAATGTCTACAGAAACAACACCAGTATGATGGCAACCAGGAGTCAGTTTTATTATTATTACCTAAAAATCTCATAGGAAATATTCCCAGCCTTTTCTTCCCGGAAGCTTTATGCATAATTTTGATATATTATTCTTCAAAGCAAATAAAAACTGCTGGTAAGCTACTTCAGATGCCAGGGTATATTACTTACTGTCCTACAGGAATACCTTTCTCTCAGGATATTCATTAACTTTTTGGGCTATTCTAAATCCAGCAGCAACACAATTTTGTCCAACAAATGCCTGTTGAGTTCATCAAGAGAGTGACAAAAGAAATACTTGACTACTTAAAATGTTTATTTTACATATCCTCCTTCTTTCATTCTAATTACTTAAAATAATATTTAACAAAGTTCCATAATAGCAGCATTGCTAAATAAATTGATATTATTCCATTCCATGACGCTTGACTCTATTACACTAATATTTATGAACGTTTACTGAGTATTTAATTTCATTTCTAAAATTGTATGGAAAAAGTTTCAACAGCTCCAAAATAAAATACCTTTTTCTGCCAAAACCATCCACAATAATAAAGATGGTTTGTTAACTGTATTTTTAACTGCATTTTTATACTATATAGTATTTTTAACTATAGGAATACAAAAGTTTTCCTACAAACTAGGTGCTCATTAACAATAAAAAGATAGCCCACAAATCTGAAGCTGAAAGACATCTGTAATAGTGATAATTATTTTAAAAAGGCATCAGTTACACAAATCTGTGTTTCTGCTAATATATAGCAACAAAAAGTTCTTAGCATGGATACCTGTATAGATAACGCTCTATTTTCCGAACTTCTGCTACAGGTTCCTCTTCATCAACAATCTCTCGTGCTTGAAACTTTCGCTCTTGTAGGTCATAAAGCATCACAACGAGCAAACTGGTTAATTCATCTGGCTGCAACAGAAAAGCAACTGGATGGAGAAGGTGACACAAAGCACACCTTACCTCTGCAAAACCATCCAGATCAAACATGCCATGTAAGAGGCATGAAAATGAAATGCTTATTTATATGAATATGAAAGTAAAACACTGAGAAGTTTTTAAAAACTCACACAACTTAGAAGTTATTTAGCTTAGCAAAATTTAAAACATTCTCCACGCACAGAGATGTGATACTTTATCTGAAAAACTTTTTATGCTATCAGAATTTAAACTTTGAAATTGTTTTCTCCTCATAAAATAGTTTCTTGAGTAGCTAAGCTAACAAAAATACCTTGTCTGTCAACTTGTCTCTTGTGGGATTCTTCAGTATATAGCAATCAATCAGCTCAGTTACAATAACCATTCTGCAGTTAGGACGTATGTAAAATCTCCTTCCCATGCCTAAATGTTTTAAAGAGGGAGCACCTCCTTCTTAGGGACAGTAATTAACAGCACTTCAGGTACTTT
Source organism: Scolopax mira (assembly GCA_004320125.1). Taxonomy (NCBI): domain Eukaryota; kingdom Metazoa; phylum Chordata; class Aves; order Charadriiformes; family Scolopacidae; genus Scolopax; species Scolopax mira. The sequence continues at coordinate 357,193 of BJBW01001823.1, read as the reverse complement.
TGACTACCTCTTTTCATTAATTCCTACAGTTCTTATGCCTTCGAAAATTCTTACCTTCTCACAAATATGACTGAAGTTAGCTAGAAAACTCCAGTCATTAGGGAACTATCACCAAACATAAAATGTTACCACTTGTCTTACTTCCTTACAAAAACAATCCAAAAATCAAATCTCTCAAATCACATCAAACTTCACAAATAACACCAGTTCAAATTAATCTTGTAACTTTCAAAGTCATCAAAGACTAAACTGGAAGAAACAGCAGATGACTCTGCCAGCTCAAGACTTTCTTTTCATAGGAAAGCAGGAAAACATGTCAAGAGAGTAAGCTGGACCCATTTTTGCCAATATTGTATACAATACAGTTGGCCGAGGAAATGAAACATGAGTTTGATGTATTTGTTTGTCTGATGGGGTTCACTCCAGGCTTTACAACTGCCGGGGATGGCAAGGGAACACAACTTTTTTTCCCCACTCACAAGGCGACGTGGCTGGAAGGAAAGCACATGGACATGAACTGGCTCATGGACATCATATCAAGTACTACACTGCAGTAGGCAGTTCACTCTCCTACCTTCTTTCTTCGAATCCTTAAAAAAAAGTTCTAATTACATCAACTCAGAAAATACAAAATTTGTTTCCTCACAAAAGTATTCACTTACTATTGAGTGGCAGGGGTAAACACAACTATCTATCAATATTTCTTCAAGAAGATCTTGATCTGCAAAAAAAGACAAAACTAATTTATGCTATAGAATCTATGGAAGAAAAATAAAAACTTATAAATCACTAAAGAAAAAGCTGAAAGTTTAACCACCATGAAAATCAAGAGCAAATTGAATCACAAGCAGTAGCAACTCTAAAAAAGTGTAATTCCTTTATATAAAGAAGTATAGAGTTTAAATGTTTGATTTCACAAAATGCTAACCACAGTTAGATATATTTAAATATTTGAGGGATACAAGTAGTCTAGTAGTAATCTGTAATTTAAGAAAAAAATCCCCAGGTCTCTGCTGTCAGGCAGAAATTAAACACTTTGTTTTTCCGTATTTTCTCTGCTGCATTATTTCTGTTGGCAATTCTTGGGAAAGTTTTGTACTTACACTTTAGAGCACTGAAAGCCAGTTCGTAAGATACACGCAGATTTTTAACAGTGAGCATGGGAGATACTGAGTCATCGCCATAGTGCACCAATATTCTATCCTTAAGCTTTTTAGTATGAATGCCTTGAAAAATCTTAGCTGCGTTTATGTATATGGAGTCGTGATAGCCATTCCTCTCAATCAGAGTCATTGTTCTTTTTGCAACAGATCCTTTTTCATCTGAAATTTTCTTTTCACTGAAGTCTGAAGTATCATTTGTAACAGCCTCACGTAAAGACACGAAGTTACTTTTGGAACCTGGCATTTTTCCAGTTGCTGATTGTGTAAGTGCGAGTCACACTCCTGCTGCCTCTGCAAAAATAAAGTTTTTATTGAATTATGACATTTTCTTTCACTTTTCCCTTCATTTTCAGGTTTTCAATAGAATTTATTTTCTTTTTTAGCCTCTAGTCCTGGAAATACACATATATGTATATCATCTCTACATCTACCATCTTATATATAGTAGAGAAATACCTATAACAGCTTTCTTACCTTATTTATTTTCACTAATGCAGATAGAAAGACCGGTTACTTGTTTCAAAGAGGCCAGTGCTTTACAATAAATGATCCTTAGCAGACTATATGAACAGATTTGCTTCTCTTTGTCTGTGGCAATGTAGGAGGCATTATTATTGCAGACCAAATAGTATCTCCTTAGCAAGTAAGGATACTTACTAATAGTATCCTTTAATAAAAAGACACTACCGAAATTTCAAAGCAGACATTGTCTCTTCCAACGAACCATCTTGAAAGGAGTTGCAGTGAATTCCACATGCTTGTCCACTAAACAGCACGTCTGTTCCTAAAAATTGATAACAGAGATCAACTAAGTGTTAATGTATCTAATATATGACCTAAACAGCACAATTTTAAATGCAGGAAATCCATTCTGACAGTCTCTGATGACATTATCCAACTCTCCATAAACCCATGTGCATTTCTTAAATTTTCTACACGTTTTACATAAACAGTAAAATAAAAATTACCTTCCCCAGAGGTGGAATAGGGCTTCAAGAAAAATAAAAACAAAAAGCCTCAGTGTTAGTCTAATCCAAAAATATTTGCTTTGCTTCCACCTAAAACCTCAAATATATCCACCAGAGTGCTTGGATTTACTCTACTTACTCCAGTTGCTATAACATTCATTTATGACAATGCCTGGAGGGTTAGAAGTCAGGTTAGACGTTCAGAAGAGGGCTATCTAAGCCAAGACAAATTAGTCACAGAAGAAAGAATTAAAAAAAAAACCCAACCCAAACTAGTCTTCCTATTTGGAGAAGAATAATACAAGAGAACCACGAGGAATTTAGCAGTTGCAGCGCAGAGAGACAGGCATGGATCTGACGCTGACAAACACTTCTGGATATTTTAGGATTAACAGTAGAGAATATAAGAATTTGTTCTTTTCACCAGCCTAAAAATCAAAAAAAGGTGGTGATGCTCTGACCAAAAAGAAAGCATCTTTTTGTTTGCTACATAATTTAGTTCAGTACAGCCATTCTCTTTCCCTGTGCTCCCCCACATTCCTCAGGATGAGTTATGTTCCTCTTCTCCTCGGATCAGATGCACTTGCTCAGCATCTTTTTTCCTCTCCCCTTTCCTGCCCCCATGGCACTAAACACAATGGGGAAGGAGGATGGCAGCACACAGGGCTGGAGGGGGAAGGAGGAACACAGGCTGGTACTTCTCCAGCAGGCAGCCATGAAATGTCCCACACCGAGTTCAAACTCCCACCCCAACACAGGTGACACTCGGTCCATTCCTCCCCTCTCCAAGAGCAGCACAGGTCAGTGCCTGCTCCAGACAATCGACCAGCGTTGCTCATGAGTTCTGGCAGCTCATCTGGAGGAGGCCACATCTCACCCTCCTTCTCCAGGATTTGTTCCCCAAAACTGAGCGCTGATAAAACTGTAGAAGCAACTTTTACTGTCTCTTTACAGAGGTCCCGGGCCTCAGTCAAGCACCAACGTTCCTAGTGTTAGATACAGCACTAATGAATCTATGGAGCAATGTTAAATATGAAAGAGAATAAGTAGGGCTATTAAAAGAAAGCACTATTCTTTACTGGAATAAAGTAATAGATTACTTCAACCAAACTGAAATTCTCGTGCTTAGAAAGGGAAAAAAATGATAAATGCTTCAGGAAGTTTTACACTAATTTGACCAGAAGACATGTATGACTTGAACAGAAATGGGGAAAGCACCTAAGAGGGACCTGGAGCTCAAACCCCTTCTCCAGCTGAACACAAAATACTCCTTTTTAGAAGATGTAGCAAGTGAATGAATGCTTGTGGTGTCAGGCCTTTCAAGTCTTGTAGGGTTCCCAATGACCATTTGTGACTTTTTGGCCAAAGCCATTTTTGCTGACCCGCAAGACAGACTGCTATTGAGATGATTTGATGAATACACTCTCCACAAAGACAAATGTCATTTAATAAAGAGGAGATGACAGTGCTCTGCCCTGTGAAGACACACTGCACGGTTGCAACACTGTAAATCACAGCCTGGATTACTGAAATCTGTGCCAAGCAGAGAACACCAAGCTTGATTAATATGAAGCTCAGATGGGAAGAACTAGAGAAGGAAGAAAAGACCCTGCCTTTGTCTATGGAAGAAGTGAGCTGCATATCAAGCAGACTACTCATTTGACAGGAAATGATCCTCAAGGTCCCAAGAAGACCAAGACTCTTCTAAAAGTGAGAATGGGTTCCTAAATTGAGAAAGATTTTTTTCATTGCATAGTTAACAAAATCTTCAAATGAAATATGAATTTGTTGTGTTAGGGCACTACTGGACATAAAGAAGAAAGAAGGTGAGCATAGAATAAAAAAAAAAATATAAAAGAACAAACCCCAAACCCAAAGTTTATGATATTCTCAAGTCCTACTAATGCTAAACCAATCTGATTTGGAACCAAACCCAGCATCTCTCCATACAGTCTTAATACACTGATTCAATGTTAAAAATACATGCAACACTGTCAGTGATCTGGTTAACTAGAGGTACAATTGCCTCATCTACAAAGCAGAAACATGCTATTGCAATTAAGCATCCAACATCTTGCCAATATATTTCTATGCTGTTTTCCTAAAGCTTGACCAGATTTACAAGTTAGAGTAGTCACAGAGTATGCAAAAGAAGAAGAAGATAGCTTAAAGACACCTGTGACTAAAATTTGACAGCCACTGGACAGTTGTTCTCCACAGCACCTGGAGCTGGCATTGTAAACAGCAAGCACCTACCTCAGGACAATATTGGTTGAGAAAGCCCAGAAAATAGGCAAGAAAGGTTCTCCCTACTTCTGCCAACCCATCATAATCCACTAAATGGATGACAAGGATCAGGACTACTCACTGTTAGCACAACACTTCAACAAGCAGTACCAGTAACATCACAAGGCAAAGGGGGTACTTCTTGTGTACGTTACCTGTGCAAAGGGATGTAAAAATCTCTCATCTAAAAACAACAGTATTGCAGAAGCAGACAGAATCCTCTTAACACAAATTGCTATTATTCAAGTACAAACAACAGCACTAAAAAATAAGAAGACTGCACATCTCAAACAGTAGAGTGGAAACTCGAGAGGTGTCTGGAAAACTAAAGAGAACTATATTGCCTGGCAGCCAAACAGCACAAGGTAAGAGGCCTGGAGGCATTCACAGTGGAGGAACGATGGTTTTCACTTTTTTCCAAAGACTGAGCAGAGCTCTCAGCTGCTCTGGCAGCCTCTGTATTCAATTTGAAGAGTTCAACACATCTGAGACTAAGCCCACAGAAAAGCCACTGGAAGAGCACCCAAAAAGAATGTGGATAAGAGAGAAAAAAAGAGTTTATGCTCATGCTCTAAGAAAACTCTTGCACCAGATATTTGAGGTAACCTTCCTCTCACTCCCTAAGAGTAATACATGAAATACCTGTCAGTTACCCTCACAGGATGCCCACCAAACAGAACTGTTTTGATACTAGCAGGTTTAAATCCGTAAGAGAGCTTTAACCATTGCTTCCCCATGTCAGAGATATACTACCCCTTTAGCCAGTACGCTTGCCAATGGAATTGAAGAAAAATTGGTTTCATTTATTTGAATGTTCTCAGTTTCAACTGAAGTTATCCACAGACCATACAGTTTTGCCATTATGAACAAACAGCATTAGACAGAGTATTTGTGGCAGACAATACAGGTCAATATGAAAAATAAATAAAAATGTTCCCAGTTCATATGTAACTTAATTTAAAGTGGAAGTTAACCAGTGCAACGTGCACCTCAGCTTGAAGGTGCTTTGACTTAATAAATTCAAGTGAATAGAAACATGGCATTTCCTCACTACACAGCATAGTAAATGATTTACACACACACGCCTCCATCAAAGTCACCTATTCCTCTGTTTATATACCAATACATGTATTTTTCCTATTTCTTCAGTTGTCACCTTTTTCAGCAGCCTCTACCATTATACAGATCAGGAAAAGAGATAATAAACAACTCCACAGCATTTCTGTCTTATTAGTTTATGAGTATACATGACTGTATCTGCTTTCCAACATCAACCACGACTATCTGATACGGAACTTCAATGGACCACAACTCCAGCTTCAGTTGACTAAGATGAAGGGAAGGGAAGATTAGTGAGAGTTGGGAAGCCAAGAGATCATTCCCCAACTCTTATTTAAGAGAAATGATCAATGCCAACTCAAAAGGAGACTCCCTCACTCCTGAAAGGAGAGTGTAGAGAAGTGGGAGTTGGTCTCTTCTCCCAAGTAACAGGCAAAAGGAAACAAACTCAAGCTGCCCCAGGAGAGGAAATTTGGAAAAATTTATTCACCAAAAGGGTTGTCAAACATTGGAACAGAATGCCCAGGGAAGGGGTGTAATCGCCATCCCTGGAGGTGTTTAAAGGACAATAGATGTGGTGCTGAGGTACACGGTTTGGTGGTGGTTTTGCCAGTGTTAGGTTGGTGGTTGGACTCTATAACGTTAAAGGTCTTTTCCAACCTAGAAGATTCTACGATTTTACAGTACAGAAGAAAAAAAATACTTCTTTGCATAAACATGCAAAGGGTTCCTTTAAACCTTTAAGGCTGCAGGGCCTTAAAAAACAATTAATCTCACAAACCCACCCAGGCAGGGACGGGACGGGCGACTTCTAGCCCCCTTCCCCTCAGCGTTAGCCCGAGTGCCCTTTTTTCCTGTCAGGCTTTTTCCCGCTCCTTTCTCCTCACGGTGTCGGAGGCGCGGGGCCCTGCGGCAGAGGCGGCCCCCGCCAGCGGCCGCCGGGCCTGGGAGCTCCCCCGGGGCAGCCCGGGCACTGGAGTCACCCACACTGGGCAGGCGAACGGGACCCTCACCCCCACCCCGCCGGCAGAGACCCGTCCGCCCCGCTAGCGCTTACCCGCCACCGAGCTCCCATGGCGATTTAGGCTCCTCGCCCACAGGCCACCTGCCGGGCCGCGCAACAGGCCGTTGGGTTCGGGAAGGAACTCTGCCACCCTCTGCCCTCCGGCGGGGGGGTCCGTCTGCCCAGCCGCGCCGCTCGCCCGCGACTCCCACCTGCAACCCCCCCGCGGGCTCCGGGGCATTTGGTTGGGGCCGCGGCAGGTGCGAGGGCGCGGCGCTGTGAGGCGACCAGCTGCGCTGGGCGCGGGCCTCGGGGCGCGGCCGCCCCGAGGTTCTCCAGGAGCCGCAACAAAATGGCGTCACCCACCCTGGCAACGGCACGTGTGTGTGCTGAGATGTTCCCAAGGGTTGCCCTGACTAAACCCCTGCCTCCGGGGAGCAAAGCCGCTGGCATGTTCCTGATTTGTGTTGAAAGAAAGCTTGTTTGATTCCCCAAACAGCATTAATTCTTGTAATCTCCATGATGACTTTTTAAAGAAGAGGCTTTACTCAGCCTCATGTTCCTCCATGCATCAAAACACCACCAGTTATAAGTCTGGAAATCCCAAAACCACAGGAATAGCCCCAGATAAGGTGCTGCGTTTTCGTTTGCAGCTGAAATTAGCAGGACACTGTTGCTGTACACCATGCTCTTGTAATGTTTAGGCTCTCTCAACCTTGTGTTTTATTCAGCGTCTCAAAAGGCAGAAGTGGATCAGGATTACAAGTTGTTTCCAGAATTCTTATTTTAAAAAGGAGATAAAATCTTGCCAATATTCCAATCAACAACCAATAAATCCGATGTAACCTTGTCAGAAATCTAGTTTTTCCCCCTAAACTTTGTTCTGTGGCATCAGTATGATTATGGGCAATCTTTTAAGTTCTCCTTAGTAAGGGAAAATGGTAACATACCCTGTGATTCAGTTAAAACCTGGGATGACCTTTAGTGTGTCGTTTCTCCAATGCGATCCTGGCCAGCACTTTGCACAGGCATCTGCCACAGACAAAAGTGCTCTTATATGGGGAAGGTGGAAGTTCAGACCAAATTTCTGCTTTTGCACTGCACAAAATTGAAGTAGCCAAGGCTTTGGTCCAGGCTGACTGCATATTAAGTAAAGCTTAATACAAAACTCAGCACATCCATGTTTTTACAAATTGTGAAGTCTCAGAGTTTTTTGGGAACAAACTCTGTGGAAGCACACGAGCCAACGCTTGTTATCCCTGCCGAAACTGGGATGGTAGCCAGACCTCTCTCTTGGATCAATATTATCAGATATCTAATCAAACCCAGCTGGGACTCTGCAACCAGCCTGTGGCTCCTTGCAATCAGCATGCATCAGGGCTAGAAAATTAGGAGAGTTAAAAGCAATCCTTAGTTTGCTCATGGGACAAAGACACCTTTCTGGTCTGGACCTGCTACGTGCTCCAGCAACTCTGCTGTGATTGCGACAGCAGCAATTAATTACAAAGCAAGCCAAGTAGGCTGGGTAAACTTTGCACATGGTAGTTCAAACAAGTCTTGAATCCTTCCTGATGAGGGGGAAGAACATGTGATTAATAGGTTGTGTGGATCAATAGGGCACTATAGTAGCTACAATACAGATGGAAAGGAGGTTTTTGTGCTGTTTGTTTCATTTTGTCCAAATAGATATGGCATCTCTTTTTAAAAGACCCAACTGGAAGTCACTGCTCTGTGTAACAGTAGAGTTACCTGCAGCTGGTGACTGATCAGGTGGTGTGTTAATTTGGTGGAGCTGATCCAGTGTGACTGTCCTGGGATGTTCTGAGATGTAGGGACACCAAGACCAAGGTCAGATTCTGCTGTTACTTGGGGAAGTGTGAGCCTGTGTTATCTGGCAAGTAGTTGTTCCATGTGTAACTAAGGGCATTGTTTGCCTGTTCATTTTTCAATCATTTTGCCCATTACTTTAATTCATACTCATTAATAAGAGTTTTTCTCCTGAATTGTTGAAAGTAAAAGAAAAAAGTTATCAGAACCAAAGCAACTCTGGAAAGTTTTCTCCATTCATTTGCTAATGTAGAAACTGTTTATTTTGCTAAGAATTCTGATAAGAATTTTCAGTACTTGGAATAATTTGTCTTTTGAAATAAATAAATATATATTAGCACCACCATCTTGTCTCCTTTTTGTCTGTGGCATTATTAGCTACATCCCCTCACTGAAATCCCCTTTAAAACTCCTTTATATCTTAAGTTAGAGTTTTTAGCCTGGATACTTTCAACTTAGTTGTGGGGGGGGTGGAATGAAGGAAATAGTATTCTGTTTTTTTCTGGGCCCTTTCTTCACAGAGCTTAGCATGGCCTGGAAGCTGGGTAATCCCATTAGGGTTTATTCAGTGGGACCTAAAGTGGTGCACCAGTTTCAGGCTCAGACCCCTAATTGGTGCATGAATGAACTGTTGACAGGGTTCAAGTAGAACATTAAGAATCAAAATAAAAGGTTAAATCTCATTTCGCTCCTGCACAACACATTGTAATACTTGCATGTGTTTGTTAGATTAAATCACGTAAAATTTTTTCATTCAAGATGAGTATTAGGAAGCCATTAGGCTTTTTTATGTAAGCTGGTGGTTTAAACTATATATAGTGCTACTCAAGGACTGGATATGGTAAAACCTGAACTTGGTGACTCAAAGATGGTACAATGCATTGAGTTGGTGCTTTTATGGAACTGTCTATGATGCGAATGAGATCTCACTCCCGAGTGGCAACTTCCAGCCCTGAGTCCACTTGCCAATATTTGAAATCTCTTTTTTTTTTTTTTTCCCCTATGTGTGTTATTTATCTGCACTGATTTTCATCTGTCATTTTGTTGACCACTCACTCAGTCTCATCAGGTCTTTCTGATCTCATTTCTAATACCTTCCCTCATCCTCACTACTCTGAATACTTTCATATATCAGCAAAGGATATCACATCTCATTGCACCCCTCCTTTTCCAGGTTGTTGCTAGACACACACACACAAAAAAATCCCAATATGAATTACTACAGATGACTTCATGTTTTCCCATCCTATCTTTTCACCAATTATTCTTCCATACAAGGACATTCTTTCTCATCCTTCTATTTTTTGAAATTACAGTCAAAGTATAATAAATTATGCAAAGGCAGAAAGACCAAAATCTGACAAACTGGTCATGCCCAGAAACATTTTGCCTGCTAATATCATCAGTGCTGATTTCTGAAATGCTGAATTTCTCAAAGAAATCAAGAAACAACAAATGTTTGATTTTTCAAATGAAGTGGCAACTACTGACAAAGTATATCAAAACCTAGTTATCAGTTCATGTGAGTTTCCAAGTCTTTCACCCTGTAGAAGTTTTCATTACTCATTTCACCCACAGGAACTTGGACTTGATAGCTTGCAAAGTTCTTCATAATGAAAGATCAGTAAATAATTGGCTTAAAGTAAATAATAAGTTGTTAATTTTACTTACCAGGATGCCAGGTTTAACGGGCATGTCTGTATTTAGCATCATGTTGTTCTTGGTCGCTATGGAATCTAACCCTTTTGTGTTGCTCTGTTTTGATAACTCTTTCAGGCATACTAGATTAAATATATGAGGAAGGATGCCATTTGACCCAACACAAGTTGCAAAATTAATGTGTAAACAGATCTATTCTACAGCAACTAGCAGTTGGTAACAGAACAAAGACTTGCTTTCTCTCCTTTGAGCACTCCCAGTGCTCCCAGGGATTTAAGTCAAACCAAAAATAAATTTTACAGAAACTTTCAGAAATTTGATGGTTTGAACTGAGAGTCACTGTAATATTTTGTTTGACACAAAGATGTCTTTTCTTTTACCTTTCAAACCATTTAACAAGTACCATGTCTTAGATATAAAGCCTTTAGGGAGCTATAGTGGTGAAAGACATAGGAAATCCTACCTTAAATTCTTTTTTTTTGTCTTTTATTCCATTCCTTCTTGTTGAAGTGTTACACTTGCCATAAATTTCGGAAATATTTGTTGGTATCCTGGTTAGAGTCAGCTCTCTTTCCTCAGAAGTGGAAGATTTAAGTTCTAGAGCAGAGAGTCTTTTGTTAGAAGTTCGTCTGAACACAGTGTAGCAACTTCAACCTTAAATACCATTTAACCATACACAAGCTGCTTCCTGGATTCTAATGTAAGCTGAGACCATAGCACTGAGGAAATAAAGTTGATAAAACAAATCTTCCTCCCTTGCTTTGCTAGTCTACTTGCAAATCCAGCCAAAAATGTAAGAAATTAATAAAAAATATATTTTTTGACATTTAATTTTTCTGGATCTTTTTGTTTTATTTCTAAAGGTAATGGCAAAATGAGTCAAAAAAAATTGCTAATAGATTCAGAATGATCAACTGTTCCCTGGAAACATCCAGGTATGTTCAACAACTGTGCTTTTATTTAATTTCCTGTTATAACAATTACAAGAAATCTTGGATTATTCTTTACAATAAGGAAAAAAAAATTTTTGGTTTGATCTGGAATGTTATCATTTTTCCCCATTTGCTCTTCTGACCATTTATTTTACAGCTTGGAGGACCATGACTGTAACTCAAAATAGTCAGAACAACTAACAGGAATTGGCTTGACACTGATAAATATTCTGGTAGAAAACAGTAGGATAAATAAAGCATTATTTTAGCAATTTGAGGACAAGGGAGAGCTGACTACGAGGACTGTGGAAAAAATCTGGACATCAGATACCAGAATAGGTGTTCTTAATAAGATGGGTAGAGGCTTGGGAAAGGTTTGGGTGCAAGTGAGCTTCAGGGGCAAAAGGAGTGAGAGACAGAGGAAACAGAGCCAAAGTTTCTAACCCAAAGCTCTGAGAGAAGAAGGAGCAAAGAATAATAGTGGACCTTCCAGTCACACAGAAGAAAGGCAAAACGGCCATCATTGCAGCAGTAATACACATTTTTTGACACTCATGACCTTAGCTTTCCAAATCTTCAAATAGCATGATTAAGTTTTTTTGTGAAAACACAGCAGTTGGGGTATGAATAAAACATTGCTCTTCAGTTTCATTGGTTTATAAGTTACGTAAATGCATTTCTGTTGTTTACCTACCAAGAAAAATGCAATGCTGAATTCCTTGTTTCTAATGGTTATGACCTTTAGCTAATATAGTAATTGTTGCTGGTAACGTTACAATTCAACAGCGATTTTCTGTTCACAAATACTTTTCATAAACATTTCCATCACAGGCAGAAATTCCTGTTGACATAAATGGACAATTAGCAAATTAATATTGTTTAGCAAATCTAAAGTTTGACATATTCTTTCAGATATTCTTAAAATAAATGTAGATATATTTATATTATTATTCCTGAAGTTAAGAACAAGAGAACAATTGCCAGAACAAATATTTCCTTTTTTAAACTAATTACAGCTCAAATGTTAGGATTTAACATATAAGTCACCTCAGTTGCCAGTGTTTATGGTTTATCAAGAAAAACAAAAGTAATACATGCATTCCATAGAAGCCCTTTGTGCAAGACAATGTTGATTTATGTATAGATCAATAAAATTGCAAACATGCCTGCCAGGAAGGAAGAGGAGATCCAGTACACAAAGTAAAGCACAGTCAGATAATTTGACACCAAAAAGCAGTGGTCGTGCGGTTTGGCAAAGTGTAAGAGAGAACATTCTTTCACCTGTCAGGGACAACATGTTCAGGTTTTAGTGACATAAACAAGTCACTTAATTTTCATCCTGCACAAAGCACATCTCTACAGAATGGAAAGCCCTGAAGCTATAAATGGATGATGAACTGAAGCTCGAAAGATTTGTTCATGTCGCTACAGTTGCAAATACAATTATAACCTGCTTTGTTTGTACATCTTTTGTGGAACTTGTCTAAAGTGGTGCACAACACTTTGTCAGTCTTCCTCCTTTCTCCTATAATTTAGGGTCAGAGACAACCTGAATGTTGAGGACAACTTGAGCAGAGGTGAAGAAGTGAGACCCCTGTTCAGCCCTGCACAAGTAACACTAAACGTCAGGACAGATTTTGGCTCCTGGGGCCCCTCTCACCACCTGCCCCCACTGAACTAAGTTTACATGCTCCTGCTGAGTTCAGTGATACAGGATCAGGCTTTGTTGCTCCATGCTTCTGCCCAGGTAATATCCACCAGTGGTGTCAGCCGAATGTTTCAAATAACCTGTATTCCATTCACAAGGAAATTGTAAGTATCCAGTTACGTGGGAGGACTGGTGGTGTGGTGTCATGTATGTTCCCTTCCCCACTCTGGCTTTGCACTCAGTTGCTGATCTCTCTCTTACTACGGTGGCAAAGCATCAAACCTGTGCCTGCTAATTCTACCTTAAATCCAAATTCACCTCCATCCGTGTCTGTCCTCTGATCTTGCCTTTTCTGTGAGAATCACATGTCAAGGCCAAGGTAGACACTAAATGAGACATTGAGATATCTGTGTGTCTAAACCAAGTGAACACACATGCTGTTAATATCCACAAACACCCACTTTAATGTGTTTAGTTTTATTGTTAGCACAATCGATGATATGCCCAAGAATCCTCCTGACCTTGGTTAAATTTCCTCCTTTTTTTTCTGGAGGGAGATTTTCAAATTCCTTCCATCTTCAGCTGAGGCTCCAGCCCCTTACTTAGAAAACTAATGGGACCTGTCAGCCAGATCAAACAGCCCCTACAGCTCTGCTTGCTTATACAGGGTACTCACACCTGATGTTGGGGTGATTTAGCATTCTAATAGTCTTCTCTGTGACTCCCATCATGTAACAGCATACTTTTCAGCCAAGGTTTAGGCAGAGTTATAAAAAAAACCCAAACTGTTAAGCTTAAAAAGATGGAGATTCGTACTTCCATGGCTCAAACACTCAACAACTGAGACACATATTGTAAGAGATCAGACTGTTAGCTATAAAATAAGGCAGAAAAAATACACCTTTGCCTTGATTTTCCTGCTTTCTTTGCCTACTGGAAATTATTCGTCTAATAGCTAAGTCTCAACTGAATGTCAACATGCTGACTTTGCAATTTAAGATACACTTGTTTGTTACTGGACATCTTTCTGATTAAGAGCATTCATCACGGTGTACATATTTTTCTCTGCTGATGAAGCCGAGTCCTGTTTCAGAAATCCCTGGCACCACTCTACAGATAAGAATATTGTAGAGAAAGCCATGAGTCTAACTCTTCTTGGAATGCCGAGCATTTTAAGTCTCAAAATTAACTTAACCCAGCCCTATTCACAAGATCAGTCAGTTCCCTCTCAAATATATTTTACGTGAAACAGGTTTATGAAAAGTGTTTCCTAAGCAGTAGAATTTCAAAACAGCTATTGTGGCAGTGCATGTGGATCATCAAATCATTGGCTGGGGATGAGATTGCTTGATCTATTATGCAGTCATAGGAATAAGAAGCACACAGTGCTCCTATTTATTGCTTTTTACCATTTGCAGCTCACTTGATAAGTGCCCTTGCATGAAATTGTCCATTTTCCCTTCTGAACACTTTGTCACAGTTTTTCAGCAATAATAACAAAATAGTCTTTTAATAACATGAGCTGACAAGTTTTTTAGTGTGACCATTGCATTCTCACCGATACCTAGCAAACAGAGATAATGAAAAGGCACGTTCTTTGTCCTGACAAGTCACAGTTGCATTTTCATATTCTTGAACAAACAGAAATGAAACAGTTCCCCCAAGAATTTAATTTGAAAAGAATTTAATTCACTCAACAAGCAGAGGCAACATAAGAGCATTCATCAAAGGTAGGAGGACAAAGAGGAGACATAGTTGTTTTGGATCGCAGTTTATGCTCTGATCTTTTGCTGGAATTAATTGTTACTCAGGACATAACCTGAAATTAGAAGAATACGGCACTGGGTGCCTTGTGACACATCTCAGATTAGTGTCTTTTTTTAGACCTATTGTCTGTAGAACCAGTAGCCCGCATACTCCAGTGACTTTCAAACTTGGCTTTTTGTTGTGTAATAGGACAGACACTGCTGAGACTTGGAGCCTGTCCTCAGTGCCTGTCCCTCCCTCTCTTTGTTTTCCTGATCTCCTTCAGGGAGTGAAGAACAGCAGTGGCCTGATACAAAGTCTGGCACTTCCCTAGCCTCTACCCTGCAGCATTTAAGTACTCTGTAAAATGGGGTAAGCTTTAGAAAACGCAGCCTTCCAACTGATTTCATGCACCTAATAATAGCCTTGTAGGTGAGGAACAGTGCATGTGCCTCAGGTAAGGGATCATACTGCCAAAGTAGTCAAGAGACATACAAGCTACAAGCTCAGGAAACTAGTTTTATAAACTGCTGATAGGTTTTGGTTCTTTCCATCCAAGTGGCCAAATGCATCACTTCAATATTGGGATGACCAACTAAGGGTGAAGAAGGCAATTTCCTTCCCTGTCGTTTCAGCATAAAAAGATTTATGCAGTTCTCACTGTTCTCATTGAGGACTGGCTTGAGTATATCTTGACTTTATGGGTTATTTGCTTTTTTTGCATTACTCAGTGGATGCTGGTGATAAGGTTGAATTTTCTGAGCAGTTAACATTAATAGCTAGGGCCAAATCCCATTGCACTCTACTGTGATCCTATTGAGCAAAACTTTCCTGAACTGAGATAGCAGTGTGCTTATCTGGCCTGAATCAAAATGGCCATCAGGCTTCCAACAATGTAGTCAGAATAGACAGCGAAAATCTCATCTTTCTTACACAGATTTCAGATCTGATACCTGGCTGCTTCTGCTCAGCAATAACCCCTCCATGACGTCAAAGCTCCCAGGATGCGTGGAGAAGACAGCTATGGGCTCGGGGGCTACTTTCCCAATCTAAAAGATTTCTAGTAGTGGGTTGTGTTATAATTTCACTACAGCCAAGAGAACAGTTAACAGTAGTTAAAACCTGATCTGATTCTGGTGCTGAATTTCCTGTGTTTCTAGTACTTCCTGGCAGTGTTCAGATTTACCTTGCAGAACTTAGGTTATACTTACATCGTGATACCTGAATTGAAGCATTTGTAATCAGAAATATACTGCCTGCTATTTCTTAGCATAAAAAGAAATTCCAGAGGAAAAAATGTTATTCCCAAACTGAAAAAATATTATTCCCAAACTGAATTTTGCCAGAATAAAACAGAGGTTTTTTATTAAACATTACAGTAAAATTCTGTAATGTTACATTAAATTTATTACACAAAAGATGTATATGAATTCAATAGATGACATGGTCAATTTGGCAATGTTTGATCAGATAGCTTAGTTATCTGATTGCATTAATGCTACATATCCAAATTCTCCTTGTTTTGTCTTTATATCTCTCCCTGTTGGAATCCAAGCCCCGTAGTCAAGTAAGAAAATTTCCCCATCTCTTTGAAAGTCTTGGATCAAAGGAATGAGTGACAGCTCTGATCTCTAAGAATAGAAAAGCACACACTGGTAAAATTCGCTCACTGTTAAGAAACTGTGACTTGGAGACACAGCACATGGTTAAAGTGGAGTTAGGGCCAACTTGTGAAGTCCAGAGCTCAAACGTCATCTGCAACGGAATTACTGTTTGATTCCTGGTATAGTGTTTAGGTTCAGCCCCACACTGAAAACTACAGATCCAACTTTTTCATGTTTAGAACATCAAGTTTAAATATGATAAAATCATTAAGTTTATCTCTAATTAAAATTAATCAGAGCCTCTCCGAGCCCCACATGCCCATCTGCTTTTTTTTTTTTCTGGATTTTTGATCCATTGCCAGCACTTCAAGGGCTGTGAAAAAATATCACCCCTAATCAAATACAACAGCATCATTGTCTGGTTCAGAAAACTCCTCAGGTATTAAAGAGATTGCTGTGTAGCTAAGTGCTCAGTGTTAATGGTTCAATCAGACTGTTGTGAAGCTGGAAAGAACCTCAGTGTCATCTACAGCATCATGCATCACAAAATACAAATAATAAATCACTCTGCATACACTCGGCCACGCAGGAGCTATAATCGGCTTGGATGTGGGCTGAAAGCTGTCATCCCCCCAAGGAAAGCTCTGTCCTGTCCTCTGTAGCACACATGGCCCAGAGACCCCGGTCTCCAGTTCAGCATTGCCACCTCCCGGCCAAGTCCCAGCACACCGGTCTGGGAGGCTCTGCCTTAGCAAGAGGCCCAGGCTGGTACTTAGGCAGCCATTCCTTCTTCATTTCCAAACCAGCCCCAGTGCAGGCATTTCGGGTCTCCTGGCGGTGTTGCTGTGGGGTTTTTGTCTTACCCTGGCCCTGTAGGGACAACTGGTGAACAACATGGTGTTGCATGAGAGATGTGCTCTCCCATCAGCCCCTCCTGAGCTCTCCGTGTTGCTGGCTTACTTCTGGGCAAAGTTCAGTATTTCTTTACTAACACCCAGGACAAATGGGAGACTGCAGCTGCAGACTGCAGCCTCATTTTTTCTTGCCCTTGCTTCTCCATTTATCTCACTGTCCTAAACATAGCATTCAGTAGGAGCACATCACAGGTCCATCACAAAGCTTGGTTTAGACTTACCTTCATTTAACAAATGAGTTGGAGCTAACGCCTTCTTACCAGACCTCTCCCCCTGGGGTTTGTTATCACCTCTCTGCCAGATATCACTGGTGGAATGGCCTATCTGAACACTCCTCACCCACGTCAGTGCAAAGTCTGATGGCTTCACCTACACCTACACGGTTCTGCAAGGTGGTTCAAGCTAAGCTGCAGGGTTGTGCATGGGCCATAGAAAATGTCCATATATTGCCTTCCATCAGCAGAACTGAGAGGACCATACATCTAGAGTGGGTAACAGACAGCTGGGAGCTGTATTGTGAATCTCCGGGTCGGTTTTTTTTTTTCTGTGAATATCTTGTGTCTGATTTCTACATGGCTTTCACTAAGGGCTTTTAAGAAAAATATGCATAAACCTTGGTCTTATTTAAAGTAGAGTGAAAGACTCATCATTTTGTTTAAGTATTCCTCAACATGCTGGATATGAAACATTCTAACATTAAATTTAGAAAATGCACACACACCTCCTATAGTTTTACAGATTCTATTTAAAACTGAGAAACATATCAAAACATTCAACTGCTGAGAGGTTAAGAAGTACAACAATAACAGTAGAAAAATAATATGGTTTGCATTATATAGCCTTTCTTCTGTGCCTCTGGTAGGATGAATATGCCCAGCTTTAGAGCAGCAGATAAACCATTTTAATTAGATTTTTAAATTAGATTTTGTAGACCTGTGAAGAAAGCAGCAAATACAGGCCAAAAGATACCACTGACTGCAGAGAAACCCGTCATGCACCAGCAACATCCTGCTAAAGGAGATAATGCTCTCTAGCCTGAACACACTGGAAAAGAAAGCATTGCAAGCTTTATCACAGAAAGAGTTGCTTATGTGAGGACTTCAAACCAGCAGGCGTGCAGAGGCTCTCTACTTATTTGAACACCTCAGGAAAACATACCAAGATAGGGAGAGACCTGAGATAACCACAGTGGCTTAGAATTCCTGCATCAGTAGCTTTATATGCAGTTTTCCAAAGAAAAAACTCATTTGCGGAAGGTTTTGTAAAGCAGTATGGCAAAGCTGAGGCTCAGGTTTGGATGCTTTTATCCTCTGGGTAAATTGTACATGCCAGTCTTCAGGACTGGCAGCTCAGCACTTTTCAACACCTTTCCATTAAGAATACTTTTAATGTAAAAAAAAAAAAAAAAAAAAAAATTCTATGGGTCTGCTGTTTTGGAAATAGAGCAGAAATCACAGTGCTAATTGAGAGAAAAACTTTGCAGAGGTTGTTTCTTCCTTGATGAGGGTTGTGAACTGAAATTTAACTAGATTCAGAGAGCTGATTGGGTCAACATTTGGGGTCCCACCGATTATGGTAACACTATTGGGAGGTCAATAACTGTAATATGGATACTGATTTCTGAGTTGTTTTTTCAATTTGTCATCTGAGTGCTGCGAAAACAAATGTCTGGGCTAGTACTGACTGTGTATATCATTGTTATTATCAATGCATTTTGGTTGGTTTTTTCTTGCTGTAGGATCATCTCAGAGTATTTCACAATCATGCAAGCCAGAAGGCAACACGTTTTCTTCCATAAAAACTGGTGGCATAGAACCACCCTATTATAGTTCTGCATTAGGGCTGCAGATATTTTCAGACATTTCTCTTTATTACATGATGAAAGGTTTCATTCAGCTCAAGAAAATGACTGCTCTTGGCAATTGCTTACAGCACAGAGAGCAAGGAACGACTTATACCTTTTTTCCCCTGCATCTCTGCAGCTCGTCCAGCAAGGGGAGTTGTAGGAACAATCAGCCTGTTTCTCTCAAACTTAATCCTGAAGAAAAATACCTGTGATCATTATTAAGGCAAGTTCCCCTCTATCTATTCTACAACAGGTCAAATATAAGACTTTTATGAGATACACATTTACTATCTACTATGGAAGTAGATCTAGGGAACAATGGCAGCAAATAGACCACTTAAGTGCTCTAAGTTAAGCAAGTGCAAAGCTCACTGTAGGATGGGGGCCTTATTCTTATCAGGTTTATCCAATAACTTCCCTCTGGTTAGGTTTTGCTGGCCAGTTTGGTCATTATCTTTGGTCTTCATGGCTCTTTCTCAAACTGTGCAGTGTCACAGTGATCTTTTTTCCCCTCTCATTAGGCATTTGTTAGACCAAGACATATTATCTTTCATTCACCAAGCTGGGCACCGTAATAAACAGGAAGTAACTGGCCAGATTCTAAAAGCATTTGACATTCATGCACGAGGAATTAATATACAGGTTTTTGGCACTACAATAACTAGATCATTATACTGTGCTTTTTTGCCTTACTGCCTCTTATAAACATATAACGTGCAGCTCAGGTAGATCTTCCCTTTCTGGGGTAGGCTGTTGTACTACAACTTCCAGCATTAGGTGTGTATCTAAGCTGTAGAGCAGAAACAGCCTCCAGGCCAGATGAAAAATGCCCAGATCTGTACTTCAGCAAAGTTTGGGTTTAGACATGTATCCAGAACTTTGCAGCTAGTGCTACCTCGGAAATAGCTTTTTCAGGTGATTTGCTTAACGCTTTCTCAAAGCGCCAGGGCCATGGTCATGAGAGTCAATGTGACCATTTGCAGAATATATTCACTTCCAGCCATACTCCCCTTCTGCTCTTCTACACCAGTCTGATTGCTCCTGAATACAGATAAAAAAGTAACAGAGCTTTACTGAAATTAAGTTTGTCTTTTTATCTGCCTGCTTCATCACATGGTCAAAGGATACATTAGCAACCACTTCACCAGGGATAAATTTATATGGGTCTTGCCACAGAAGGAGTTGTTACAGTCAGGAATTGTTTCAGTGGGATTGGGACAGAGAAATCTCCTTTCCAAAGAACGGGCGAGGCGAAGACAGAGCTTATTCTGGAAGCTTTCTGTGCCAGACTAGGTGATAATGTCAGATCCTCTCCTTCCTCTAATCAAAAGGGTGTACTTCTAGCATTGTGACCATGTTTATTTGTTCAGAGCTGCTTGATCAAGTGGAAATGGGACACGGGGGTAACCAGAGAGGAGCGAGTCTTGAACTGAAAAGGAAGAGAATAGGAGGTTGGGCTGTCTCTGCCTCACCAGGCAGGATCACCACACTTTTGCATGAGGAGATGATGCAAAGAGACAGTGGCTGCGTATATGCCATGCTAGGGTGGTTCTGGAAACCAGAACACACAAAATTTGCAGAAATGCAAATTTTTGTAAAACTGTAGTGCATATTTGTGTCTGAGTAGGAAACAAGATGCAGTGACTGGCACTGATAACCTTCAACAAGAATCTCAGACTGGAAACAGGAAGGTGGACCTTGAGGTATAAATCTGGTGCAGTTGCACCCTGATAACTGCACAGACAGGCTGGGCATTGAAATGAAGGCATTGAGAATACGAAGGGAAAAAAAGTCAATGTGCATCAATAGTATTGGGAAGAAATTGCACTGCTTCTGAAGACCATTTTATATCTGCACTTTCTGAAAGACAGGGCAACTTGGCTTTTTCCAGCTTCTCTGCCTGAGCTAATGTGCCATCAGGAGATGCAGGGACTCGGTCCTACTTCAAAGTCTGGTTGAGACCCAGGGGTGAAGGCGTACCATTATCTTCTTCACATTCATTTTTCTGGGAGCCCTTCCTTTGTTTACTCTCTCCTGAAACAAAACTTGTCTGCCACCCTGTTCAGACTACAAAGAAAGTGATTTTCCTTCCCCTTTCATCACTTGTATTTTTTCAACTATCACCTTATCTCATCTGAAAGGAGGGATAAGTTACATCTTCATTTGAGTATAGCTCCAGGCTTCCACTTAAAATATTACAGACCATGCTTTAGCATTAAGAGCAGTGATCCTGCTCCATGGATTTACCTTTAATATATGTAGGTTTGGAAGGTCTGCAATCAGTAACTGTCCATCTCTGTAACATAATTATTTATTAGATTCTACTCAACAATAAAGATCCCAAATTTTCTCTCTAAATATATCTGGGGCTTGGAGAAATATTTTCATCACTCTTGTTCTAATTATATAAAACAGCTGTGGATGCAAACAGAAAACTTTTTTTTCCCTCATGGCTAATAAAAATATAAGTAGATATAAATAAGTATAATATGGTTTTTGATTTTAAAAGATAAGAAATGTTTTATCAATTGTCAGATAAACACTGAGTTTGGATTTATTCTAGCACAATTTTACAAAATAAAGGCAATAAGATACATATTCATGGACTAACATTTTAAATTATCATTGTTGATGGATAACATTGTTAAGGAAATAATCACTGTATCTTTATGCTAGAGTTGGAGTAGGAGAATTTACAGTCAAACATGTCAAATTTCTGAAGAAACATTGCCTCAAGTGTGTGTCTGTTGTTATGTGCCCCAAACTTGTAACAAACTGGGTAGGTTTAACCAGAACCGCTTAGGTTTTAATAATGGGTAAAATAATAGCAGAAGTATTTTGTTTTGACACAGATAGTTATAGCGAATGGGTATCTCCATCTGGAGTGGAGTCTTATTCTGGCCTTTCTTGCTAGAAAAAGAAAGATTAGTATGTTTTCATGGAGTATTTCTACCCAATGGTCTACTTGATGTTAAAGAGTCCCTAATCCTTTTTTCTCCCTTGAAAATGATAAATCACTTCTGTGTATTTACTACAGTTCTTCATTGTCTTCATTTACTATGTGCCCTTTAGCTCCCTTATAGGTAATGAATAACATATTTGGACTTGGGGTTATTTTTATTTGTAACAATACTCTTGGGGAATCATAACCAATCTGGACCTCATTTTTCAAGTTTTTCTTAAGAGCAAAGTTATTCTTCAGACTTCTCAAGCCAAATCAGGCATTAATGTTGTCAAAGTAAGTACCACAGTCCAAATCCCTGCTAGCATTTGGGTTTTTATTTCACTTTGATTGTGTTGGGTTGTTACCCAAGTAGCTAAGCAAGAAAGGTAGCTTCATGATGTGGCCTCATAACCTTTTGCACTTGCATTTTTGCTCTGACATCATGAGCAGTACAATGCTGGCTTTATCAAAAATACAGTCATGTCCCTGAAAACTATTAAAATCGCTTATGGCTTCCTTTACATCTTGACAGACACACATGCGTGCTCACAGGCACACATTCATGAAGGTAAAGACTTGGCTAGTCTAGTAGGAGTCATTGAAATGCCACTTGTTATTAAGTAAAACTTTGAAACGCACCTAACAACAATAATCTCTACTGAACTTTCAGCTGCACGTTTTATGCATCATTTGTGTTGACACGCCTCCTTCATTTTTTTGCTACAAAACTAGCAAACCACTCCTTTCTAAAGCGAAGGCAGAGCATTAATTGTTTAAGTGGAACTTGGGGATAACAATTACAATGACTCCCAGGACGCTTTTAGTTATCCAGAAAGCTGGCCATCAAAGCATTTCCCTTTGTTTCACGTTCTCACAAAGCAAATCCATAGAGGTACTTGATGTATGTCAGGTTTTTTCCCTCCTTTTATGCTGCGTGGAGCGTTCTGGCTTCCTGCTATTGTTCCCGTTCTCCATTTGGCTCCCCATGCCACCAAACCTGGTGCCTGTCCCTGCTACTAATGGCTTTTGTTTACAGGTAACATGTGCTGCCATAAGTATTTGGCTGCCTCTTCCAGGGGATTTTCTGATTGCCTTACACTATCTTCCTTACAGGAACACAATGATACAAATTTGAAGCCCCACACATGACACTCAGAGTGTTCAAGTGCTTGGCACTTTATAGCTCACCAAAATCTTGCCAGTTCTTGAAAATAATTATGCATACAAGTATCTCAAGGGTGGGTTGAAGGAGGAGGGAGCCAAACTCTTCTTAGT